>OW804102.1:12926183-13216183 GCA_942159475.1 Sthenelais limicola
CACTTTTCGGCCGGATTGTATATAATTCGAAACATTCCGTTCAACACTACATCATTTCATGATTTACCTGATATGCATCTATATACATGTAGACCCCAGGTCACCCCCCAGCCCCCCCCCCCCCCCCCCCACCCCCGCCCCCCCCCGCCCCGCACACACCCCACACCCGCATCCTACATTCATATGTTATCACGTGCACGTTACCACCACAAACCGGGAGAGGAACCAGAGTCCGCCACAACCGTATGTCTTGCATCTTGCAGCTATTGTACTATATTGTATTGAGTACAGCGTTAGATAAACTATGTATGTGAGTGTGGGAATATCAGTGCTGTATGGTTGTATGGTTTGAATGGTGGGAGGTCGCCTAAACCTACAGGTACAACAGCCCTTAAAGTTAAACAGAACCAGACATTGGGTGACAATTGATGTCTAAAGTCAGTCTTATATGACAGAACAGATCCTCATCTGTCATCTGTCTGTCAGATTCACTTAGATTATGTTAACCCTCAGATTTAGAATTAATTGTGCTGCAGCCAAAAGGTAAATAATTAGCTCTTCCCCCAGTGTTAACTGTGCACTGACCCCTAGGTTGGGGACCTGACTTTCCCAGGGGTTGGAAATCGCCCCCCCCCCCCCTCCACTGTACTAAATGTGTAATTTGTTAAACACAATGTCTCGTCCCTCTGCCCTGGGCACTCTGACCCCGCCCCCCCCGCCCCCCACACACACATCTATCCCCCCCCCCCCCCCCCCCAGGCACAATGGCTGACATGTCAAATTGATATCAAATTTCTCCTCAAGCTCCCACCCAGGCTATGGAAACATCCCAAGGTCTTCTCTCCTTATGGGAAAGCGTGAACACAATAGATCCTAATGGTATAGATCACTGGGTTCTGACCTAGAGTGACTAGAGTGGTTGTCCTAATCTAATGGATCTGATACTGCATGCATGGTCTCCCCGATGCCGATGTGAGACATAGTGGCATCCTCATTGCCAAACTCTGATATGTTTGATACATTGAATTTATATAAATAATAATAATCTTTTATCTATCAAGCTTCAGACATTGCCAGGCGAGTCCTGGTGAGTCATCCAACATCCGCCTGGTTCCTCTACACGAATTATACACACATGTTGCCCCAAGTCACGTTATACACATTCTACTGCACACTGATTATAACAATTATTACGTTTTGTGAGATTAGGAAGTACACACGTCTCTTGTATGATAAACTCGAATGGACCATTCGAGTTGTCTTTCTCTGGTCAAATAATAATATAGAAATACATTGTTACCTAATGCATATATAATATATGTATGTATTATATTATATCACATGCAACAATTCAGGCTTATATTCAACGCTGCTTATAAACAATTCAGGCTTATATTCAACACTGCTTATAAACATGCCAGGCTTATATATTCAACACTGCTTATAAACAATTCAGGCTTATATTCAACGCTGCTTATAAACAATTCAGGCTTATATTCAACACTGCTTATAAACAATTCAGGCTTATATTCAACACTGCTTATAAACAAGCCAGGCTTATATTCAAGAAATCGAGCTTGTAAACAAATAAACAAATCAGGCTTGTAAGAAATGTATGGTGTCGATTCCTAAAAAATAAAACGTAGGAATAATGTAGGAACAGACACATAGGGATTTACCACAACCTGAAATATTTGATTCATTATGAATCATTAAGCATTATAATGTTTACCGGGACATGTGCACAGCCACAGTCGTAGGCCTGTATTAGGAGCAGACACATCAGCCATTATGACATATGCCCCGTTTTACATGGTTTTAGTGTAAAGTGAATAGTTTACTGCCGCTACGTGTAGTGGGTTTGTGTGTATAGTCTATATGAATGTATAACCAAAGACATTATATGCAACCCCTGGCTTCCATTTGTATAAATATGGTATGTATTGTGTGCCTGCTTGTGTGCTCACCCCGGACCCATGTGTAAGTCAGAGGGGGCGTGTGACAGGCAATCAGTGCGTGTGACAGCAGGACAACACACCTGAGATGTCACACTGTCATATGTGACAGCTGATACCCTGCAATTAGCGCCCCATGACTTATAGCCACCTGCCCTGTCCTACCCGACCCCGACTTGTACCATATTGCATTTCTCCTCCTCGCGCTACAGAGTCAACAGGACGCGTGATACCGACATAGTGCGGGGCTCCTCAGAAAGTCGAAACTTGAATTGGACAAAATATTCATGATGTATTGTAGAATATGTGTGATATATGGCCAGGTTGTGGGGTATCATATGTGGGGTGCATAGCGCGCATAGCGAGCATATTGCTGGTTGGGGTGGGTGGGGGTGGTGGTGGGGGGGGGGGGCTGTGTGTGCTTGCAGGCAATATCAAGCATGCGTGCACTGGTGTAGGCAGACCACAGTTCCAATGTATATGCGTATAAATGCACGGTATTTAATTAAGCTGGTCATAAGTTATTTTATTATCACAAAATCACCATGTATACTGCAGGGAAAATGACAAATAATGCTTAATCAAAGACAATACAGTGAGAGACACCAAAGTCTATTTCAGAGGGAGAGAGAGAGAGAGAGAGAGGTGGGGTGGGGTGGGGGTGGGGGAGTGAGAGAGAGAGAGGTGGGGTGGGGTGGGGGTGGGGGAGTGAGAGAGAGAGAGGGGTGGGGTGGGGTGGGGTGGGGGAGTGAGAGAGAGAGGTGGGTGGGGTGGGTGGGGGTGAGAGAGAGAGAGAGAGTGGGGTGGGGGGAGTGAGAGAGAGACGGGGAGTGATTGAGAGAGAGCTGGTGGAAATGGGAGAGAACGTGGAGAGAAGGAGAGATAGGGAGAGAGCGTGCGAGAATGAAAGAAAGATAGAGAGGGAGACAGAGTGAGAGCAGTGTTTGTTTGACAATCATCTGAAAATCAAGTTCTGCAGAGGACAGAACCCTACACTGAGGAGGGTCATATTTCTTTGAGGATTAAGGGGGGAGTGGAGAAGAAAGGGGGGAGGAATATGAGGGGGGTAGGGGGAGTGGAAAAGAGGAGGGTGGGAGGTTGAGGAGAAGGAGAAGGGGAGAAGGGGGAGCGGAGAGGAGGAGGTGGGGGAGGAGGTGGGGAGGGGAGAGGAGAGGAGAGGTGGGGAAAGGAGGGGAGAGGAGGGAGAGGAGGGGAGAGGAGGGGAGAGGAGGGGAGAGGAGGGAGAGGAGGGGAGAGGAGGGGAGAGGAGGGGGAGAGGAGGGGAGAGGAGGGGAGAGGAGGGAGAGGAGGGGGAGAGGAGGGGAGAGGAGGGAAATAGGAGGAATGGGGGAGTGGAGGAGGGGGATCGAGGAGGACAGAATGGAGGAGTAGGAGGGGGCAGTGGAGAGGAGGAGGGGAGTCGAGGAGGAGGAGGAGGAGATATAGGAAAGGAGAAGTAAGAGGACTATCCAACATAACCGACATAACAATAAAATACCAATATCTAATTCTATGTCTTTCTATTTTAGCTCAGAATAGCACAAAATATATCAAATCTTGTCGTCACTTAGACTATGGTAATTTCATATACTGGATTGTTATAGTAGGACCATTTAAATGACTTCCAATGTAATTGGGACATATTTGTAATTCCACATTACTTACTTATCTTGATCATAGGACATTTAGGTGCAGATCCACATTACCGGTTAGACGTCATCACATGTTGCAGGTGACGCCAGCGTCCTAAGGATGCATACATGTGGGTGAGGTCAGTATGTACTACAACCTATTGTCCAGGCTATATATAACGTGTATAGTATACACTCTGCTATACACCCGTACACATTGTAAGGTGTGGGGGAATCATACAGATGGGGAGGAGAGAGGTGGATGACATGCAGGAGGTGGTAATGGTTCCATGATAGGAGCATGAGGAGCGGAGGAGTGTATTTACACAGTAAATGCAATAAGAATGTGAGCATTGCCACCAGACCTCATCTATGTGAGCTGAGTGGTGCTACCAGTGGTAGTGCCAGTGGTGGCTGAAGGGGGGGGGGGGGGCTCTATATGTGGCCTCACATACTATACAGGCTGCCTCACAGCATTATCATTCTGTCTAATGCCTTTACATTATGTCTGGTAGAGACCATGTCATTAGTAGACTGTCATTGTCCTAAAGCACAAGAAGGCTGATGTCACACTCAGTATATGAACTGTTCTTCTGTTTCCGCAATGTTGATATTTTGTTTACTTTTACCGAAATCAAATCTATGCTTTTAGTCAATTACAGGTCTTATCCATTTATTCATATTTACCACAAGTCAAGTCTACATTTACCATAACTAATTTGGTCTTGGGTGTGTATTGTGTTTTCCTCTGTAGGCTTGTTCTACTACCCGCCTTTATGCCTTGATCCTAGATGTATGTGTGGTCAGCCAGAACAGTCGCCACACTGGCACACACATTTGCCGAATATCTATATTTGTGTCTAAGTCTGTAAGGGTTTAACGATTTTTTTATTTTGACAAAACTCTCATTAAGAATCGTTTTCTCCAATTAAAACTGCACTCTCAGTTAACATGGATCAAAAATTGAATAACAGATTTTTTACTTTGTGTTCCGTCCAACCCACGCAAAAGTCATTTGAACAAAATGCTGGTGTTTTTGCTTCACCGGCGGGTCGTTACTACATCTGCTCTGTTTAATTTTAAAATCGGTATTTATTATCAACTCTCTGCAATGAAAGCAGCCTCATAACTTTTTAATATCAAAAGACATTTAAACCGATTTTAATCCTATAAACACTACCTATTGCAATAATTATACACAATGCCAGGAGGAACCGCTCTAGTTGTGAACTGTATTATGAATCCTCCCGAGGTCTTATTGGTCGATGTGTACTACTTGAAGATCACTCTATTGAAATATTTGAACTTATATTTTGAACATGTATCATAAATAAGTTCCAGGATTAATACACCCGTGAAACAGTTGCCAGAAAATGATTTTCTCCAGCCAAAATGTCAATTTGATATTACTATTGTTCAGTGTTCATTTTTAGACTTATTACGTAATTATATGTAATAGGTAAGTCGCTATGTGGCATATCTAACGTTATATAATGTTATTAGTTATTTTTTATCATTTTATGGACCTGCGCGCGAGCAGATTTGTCGAAGAGTCAGTATTGTAGCCAGACACCCACCCAGCTGCTCTCACCTCGGCGGACATCATACTTTTGCCGCACGCCGACCCAAATCAACGCGTCCTAGTGCCGCGGCTATATGCTTCTTCCTCAGCTGCGCTATGCAAGCTAGGCTTTTTAACGCTTGATTTTGTTAAACATTTCCAATGTAACATTTTCCTTTACATGAACACCTAATGTGAATGCTACGTAATAAGTAACCTTATTGTATCCACACTGATTATTTGTCGTGTACAACATTGAATGCTGTACACAAAAACCCTTGAAAGGGTTTGTACTCACAATATGTACAGGGCTCTAACTTTCGGGATGGCTTTTATAGATCTCAAGTGAGGTTATGTGGGTATTGGCTTTTCCTAAACATCTTTTTAAAAGAAGTTGAATTCGTTTCTGCAACGAACCGATTTGTGGCAGGCACAAGAATAATATTGGAACTCATCTGTGCCCTGAGAGCACCCTGTGTAGAGAGGTGGAGACAAGAGTGAGTGGAAGAGTGAGTGGGAGAGCGGGAGGATGGGGGTGGGGGGGGAGGGAGTAGAGAGATAGCGAAGGAGGAGAGAGAGGGAGGAGAGGGAGTAGAGAGAGAGGGAGGAGAGAGAGAGGGAGGAGAGAGAGAGGGAGGCAAGAGGGAGGAGAGAGAATAGGAGGAGAGAGAGGGAGGAGAGAGAGAGAGGGAGAGGGAGGAGAGAGACGGAGGAGAGAGAGAGGGAAGACAGACGGAGGAAGAGTGGGGCCAGCGCGGGGGGGGGGGAGGGCTTCTAGTAATAATCTATTACAGAAGTGGGTTTAAGTGTTTAATTGTGGAAGGAATGTGTTGCAATAATTCTAATGTAGAGGCCTTAACGTGTGTTGTCAAGCAAATATCAAGATAGTCTATGGCTCAATTGTAATCTCTGAAAATATAAGTGAGCGCTTGCCAGCTGTCTATATTGTTGTCGCCGTCATATTTCACTAATACATAAGGAGAAAGCCATTGAGTTCTCTGTGGAATATCATTCTACTTAGTTTGGACGAATGGACGAGTGGACGAACGGACGAGTGGACGACCTGCATTGTCTAACAATTACAACAATAAGAGATGAATCTTGGTCTCAGCTAGTAGCCCATTTATTGAAGTATCTTGAAAGGTAGATGTGGACTGCTTGATGCCTGGGCTGCAACTGCCCTTACCCTAAAATCTCACCCCTATTTATACCCCCCAGAGATCCGTCCTCACTCACAATGTGAGACCCTGCCCCCTGGTGGCGGACGAATGTACCCTATACATCTTCCGTCCTTCCCAGTCCGTCCCACACTACAACAATATATTAATGAAGAAGAGCCTTGTAACTCATGACGATAAGAGAAATGATACATACCTCACATACCCAGTCTAGAAAATGCCATTTAATGAGATTAGCAACTGCCCCTAGCTGAGTCGAATAATACTTTCTGGTATAGCTGTGATAATAACAGCGTGTGTGATAATATGCTTACTCAGTTCCGGAGTCTACAGGATAAACTCTACGCCCTACAACGGTTTACTGTAAGATCTTTTTATGTATTGTATGATCACGATCTCAAGAAATTAGTAAGATGTAAGAACCATATCCAACCCATTTCAATGCCACCTTTAATGGGTAAGATAATGGAAAGGCTTATTTTAAACTAAACTATGCCGAGTCTATACCAAAGCTATCACCCCAAGAATTACACTCAGTTAACATGTTAGACAGAGATGAGGGCCTTACAGAAGACCCGCCCTAGATATTATTATTACGAATATGACTTTTCCATAACTTTATAAATCGCATGACTATTTCAACTTCTGTTAATTGTAAGTGAGGCAGGGAGGGAGAGAGAGCGGAGCGAGAGGATGGGGGAGAAATGTAGAAGGGGAAGGGACCGAAAGGAAGAGATGGAATGAGGGATACAGAAAGAAGAAGGGGAGGGAAAATAAGGGAGGGAGAGGAGAGGGGGAGCAGAGGGAGAAGAAGGGAGAGAGAAGAGGGGAGGGGAGAGACAGACAGAGAAGAGGGAGAGGGGAGAGACAGACAGAGAAGAGGGAGAGGGGAGAGACAGACAGAGAAGAGGGAGAGGGGAGAAGAGAGAGAGAGAGAGCGAGCAAGAGAGCACAGGGGAAGGGGAGAACAAAGATGGAAAAAGAGGTGGAGAGGGAGAGATGGGCAGAGAGAGCAGAGGGGAGGGGAAACGGGAGAAGGAGGCAGGGGAAAGGGGAGAGAGAAGAAGAGAGGAGGTAGAGGACATGGAGAGGAGAGGGATAAGGCAGTGACAGGAAGAGAGAAGGTGGGGGGGGGGGGAGATGGTGAGAGATTTCTATCTAACAGGTCCTACCCATTCTTGACCATACCTTTCATAGAGAACCTACCTGATCTTAACTGTCTAAAGGACGGGTACTATGTTAGTCTCAAATATATTTCACTTCGTTCCGTATATGTCATACCAAGCATAACAAAGTTGCTTCAATTATAATCGCTCACTGGCACACGTTTTCTCTCGGCTGATTGGATATGAAATTCTTGTATAAACATATAAAAGCAGCAGATTATTGTTAATTTCAGTTCTAAAAGTCATGACATATATAAATATATATGTATAAGTTTGGTAAGATAGTTTTTGTCGTCATAGCTGCGAATGCAGCGTCAAAGAGATATTTTCTATTGGATTACTTGTTCATGTCTGATTACATATATAGTGGAAGTAATTCGTAAAATATAAAATAATGTATTGGTTGATCAAGATGTGACTGGCCTTTTTTGGTTGCTAATTGTTACCAATTTAATCGATATCCATTCAGTGACTCAAGTTTTGTTGTAATTTTTAATGTTTTAACAGCTTTTCAAGATGGCCAGGTTCATTTCTTTGGCAGCCTTACTATACCGACAGCGCAATGAGCGGTTGTGAAGACCACTAAAACATGCCCCACAAGCGGCCATTGAAAACAAACAATAATATTTCAAAGGATGTGGTTTTTACATCGGTCAATATTTACCGATACCCAGAGGCGACATTTCCGGTAGCACTGGTTGCCATGGGAACAGGACAGCATTGCCCCTGGCGACGCGTTTTCTTTCATTTTGCCACATTCCAAACTTTCTCTCGGATAATCTGCGTGGCAGTGGAGTGTGAGTGTGGTGCGCGGGTGGTGGGTTGGGGGGTGGGGGGTGGGGGTGGGGGTTGGGGGTGGGGTTGGGGGTGGGGTGCGGGGGTGGGGGGTGGGGGAGGACATCACACCTTTAGTGACCGACGTGTAGAGACCACCAAACTTATAACTAGTAATCGACTGCAGGGCAGGAATCAGCCGTGCACTGGTTTATCTTCCTTCTCTTCTTGTCCAAATGTTGGAAGCATTGGTGGTAAGATGAAGCAGTTAGTATTTAGTCACACGTCATCAAGTGAAGTACCCCCCTACACCCCCCCCCCCCTCGCCCCCCCTCGCCCCCTCGTCCCCCCCCCCTCCACAAGAGCCTCCTTCTCCTCCTGCCTCTTTCTGAAATAACCATGACTTGAAATGAACATGGCTACAAATGACTGGAGGTTACCAAGGATACGACCGCTGGGATTGCCTTCAGCCAGCAGCAATTTCCATAGCAACGTGTGCTTGACAGGCGGAGAGGGAGTGGTGAAGGGGCGGGTAATTGAATGAGCACCCCTCCCCCCCCCCCCCCCCTCCCCCTCCTCCCTAGCCTCCGTCTCTAAGTATATTAGCCATTCTTGGGCAGTGGCCGCCGCCGCTAAGAACTTCTCTCTATTTGTGGACGGTACAGAGGAGGAGAAGGAAATAACAAATATAAATCTGGTTACCTGCCATACAGGCTGCGTTCTGTGGTCCATGTGAACATTGCAGCGCACAGGGTTGGGGGCGGGGGGGGGGGGCGGGGGGGGGCGGGGGTAACCTCAGGTGTAGAAACTATGCACACCAGTAACAGAGGCAATGATTCACTTAGTACTCACCGCTATATCGCTATGTATTGTAGGAACAGAGTGTGTGTGGGGCGCGGGCGGGGGGGGGGGGGGGGGATGACTACTTCTTTTTCTTCTTAGTATTGTTGTTATTGAAATGGCTTATTCCAATGAAGCAGACTGGAATGGCTTCTGTAATACTTGCCAGGTTTGTGTGTGAGGGGTTCATGTGTAGCTCGGCCATACGCAGGACACCCACGTGACAAATTGGGGCAACCTGAGTGTGAGGACCCCTGCCGGTCCCATGTGGAATCACTAGTCATGGTTCCAGGAAACAATTTGCTGCTTGTGGATGACATAGATGCTCTCAGAACGCTGGATATACAGCGTCTCTGAGAGGAAGTGACGTGTTTGCGTCATGCGTGGGCACAAGCCTATAGGCCTGGGCAGGAAACCACACACTGGACAGACTTGTACCCAGCACCAGCCCCAGTTTACACATGCTTTACACCAGCCCCAGTTTACACATGCTTTACACCAGCCCCAGTTTACACACACTTTACACATGCTTTACACCAGCCCCAGTTTACACACACTTTACACATGCTTTACACCAGCCCCAGTTTACACATGCTTTACACCAGCCCCTGTTTACACATGCTTTACACCAGCCCCAGTTTACCCATGCTTTACACCAGCCCCTGTTTACCCATGCTTTACACCAGCCCCAGTTTACACATGCTTTACACCAGCCCCAGTTTACACCTGCTTTACACCAGCCCCAGTTTACACATGCTTTACACCAGCCCCTGTCTACACATCCTTTACACCAGCCCCAGTTTACACATGCTTTACACCAGCCCCAGTTTACACATGCTTTACACCAGCCCCTGTTTACACATGCTTTACACCAGCCCCAGTTTACACATGCTTTACATCAGCCCCAGTTTACACATGCTTTACACCAGCCCCAGTTTACACATGCTTTACACCAGCCCCAGTTTACCCATGCTTTACACCAGCCCCAGTTTACACATGCTTTACACTGAGAACACCAGTTCAGTTCACAAAATGTGGATGCCCGAAAAACCACTAGCCTTAAATGTCTCAGTACAATTCACAAAGGAACGATTTCTCCTAGCCATAGTACAGCTAATTATGACGTCATATTCTGTCTACAGAGAGTGCACCTGGTGGCAAGAAGTTGAATATCGGTCACATAATATGTATAATTATTATATACAATACATCATATTTGTATTCATTGAGCAAATATATCTATCACTATTGCTCAGAGTACTGTCCCTTGCTGTGCGGGGAAGGAAAAGTTTCATTCCTTGGACCAGTGTGGGTTGTCAGCCAATCCTGCAGCTCTATCTCTAGGTGAGACCAGCACCGTCTGAGCAGAGAAATAGGGCTATTTCTCTGGTCTGAGCTCCCTCGTTCGCCACTTTATAAAACATATATATTATGCACTGGCAGCAACTTTATTCAATTTTATAATTTTTATAAACTTTTGCATAATGATGGTGTATTGGGAATTGGGAATAGAACTGGTATTATACCAAGGTGAGCATATATCCCAAATATAAGTGTTTTTAAGCGTGGTGTAGTATGAGAGGTTGGCAAATATTGTGGATATATTTATATCAATTGTACATATTCTGAGTTTGTAGTCCTTCCTCACCATGCAGCACTGGGCATATAGCCTGATGTACGAGCAACTCACACACATGGCCTTTATTAAAATATTGCTGAACCTGCCCCCATAGATCACATGGTGCCCCCTAGTGGCCGCCTCCTCTACCCCCACAACAGCCACTAGACGGCGGTAATAGATCACTTTGTGTACAGGTGCTGACATGAGGGACGAGCGGCCAGTGCTTACATCACTCACTGCCCCCAATATCGCCAGCTTTGAACTGTCACTGGAGCATGGCAGGGGCAGGTAGAGTAGCTATAATATAGACCAGCTCACTGCACCCACCCTGGGGTAGTATACTACATATAGACCAGCTCACTGCACCCGGCCTTGGGTAGTATACTACATATAACATGGCAGGGGCAGGTAGAGTAGCTATAATATAGACCAGCTCACTGCACCCACCCTGGGGTAGTATACTACATATAGACCAGCTCACTGCACCCGGCCTTGGGTAGTATACTACATATAACATGGCAGGGACAGGTAGAGTAGCTATAATATAGACCAGCTCACTGCACCCACCCTGGGGTAGTATACTACATATACATGGCCGGGGCAGGTAGAGTAGCTATAATATAGACCAGCTCACTGCACCCGGCCTGGGGTAGTATACTACATATAACATGGCAGGGACAGGTAGAGTAGCTATAATATAGACCAGCTCACTGCACCCGGCCTGGGGTAGTATACTACATATAACATGGCAGGGGCAGGTAGAGTAGCTATAATATAGACCAGCTCACTGCACCCGGCCTGGGGTAGTATACTACATATAGACCAGCTCACTGCACCCAGCCTGGGGTAGTATACTACATATAACATGGCAGGGGCAGGTAGAGTAGCTATAATATAGACCAGCTCACTGCACCCAGCCTGGGGTAGTATACTACATATAGACCAGATCACTGCACCCAGCCTGGGGTAGTATACTATACATATAACATGGCAGGGGCAGGTAGAGTAGTAGCTATAGTATAGACCAGCTCACTGCACCCAGCCTGGGGTAGTATACTACATATAACATGGCTGGGGCAGGTAGAGTAGCTATAGTATAGACCAGCTCACTGCACCCACCCTGGGGTAGTATACTACATATAACATGGCAGGGGCAGGTAGAGTAGCTATAGTATAGACCAGCTCACTGCACCCAGCCTGGGGTAGTATACTACATATAACATGGCCGGGGCAGGTAGAGTAGTAGCTATAGTATAGACCAGCTCACTGCACCCACCCTGGGGTAGTATACTACATATAACATGGCAGGGGCAGGTAGAGTAGCTATAATATAGACCAGCTCACTGCACCCAGCCTGGGGTAGTATACTACATATAACATGGCAGGGGCAGGTAGAGTAGCTATAGTATAGACCAGCTCACTGCACCCACCCTGGGGTAGTATACTACATATAACATGGTTGGGGCAGGTAGAGTAGCTATAATATAGACCAGCTCACTGCACCCACCCTGGGGTAGTATACTACATATAACATGGCTGGGGCAGGTAGAGTAGTAGCTATAATATAGACCAGCTCACTGCACCCACCCTGGGGTAGTATACTACATATAACATGGCAGGGGCAGGTAGAGTAGCTATAGTATAGACCAGCTCACTGCACCCACCCTGGGGTAGTATACTACATATAACATGGTTGGGGCAGGTAGAGTAGCTATAATATAGACCAGCTCACTGCACCCACCCTGGGGTAGTATACTACATATAACATGGCTGGGGCAGGTAGAGTAGTAGCTATAATATAGACCAGCTCACTGCACCCACCCTGGGGTAGTATACTACATATAACATGGCAGGGGCAGGTAGAGTAGTAGCTATAGTATAGACCAGCTCACTGCACCCACCCTGGGGTAGTATACTACATATAACATGGCAGGGGCAGGTAGAGTAGCTATAATATAGACCAGCTCACTGCACCCACCCTGGGGTAGTATACTACATATAACATGGTTGGGGCAGGTAGAGTAGCTATAGTATAGACCAGCTCACTGCACCCACCCTGGGGTAGTATACTACATATAACATGGCAGGGGCAGGTAGAGTAGTAGCTATAGTATAGACCAGCTCACTGCACCCACCCTGGGGTAGTATACTACAGTACCTTCCCCAGTGCCTTCCACAGTGCCTTCCTTAAGTTTAAACTTTAAGAATCTACATCACAAGTTTTCGGGAAAATCGTGAGTGTTTGACCTGTGTCGGAAATGTTTACATTCAGTCAGTATAGGAGATTTGCCAGGGCAATGCGTCAGGAGCGTTCACAACAGTATATCCTGTATGGAGTAGACCCATGGGATCATGTATCTATAGAATTCAAACATTGCTGGACTAATCTTTACCATAAGGCAGAGATGAGAATCAAATGACATCAAAACCTGTATATCACTGTTACTGGTTACGCCTCACACATACACATATTTGTTCCCATAGAGAGCTGGCTGGCGGGGAGGCTGGCGGGGAGGCTGGCGGGGAGCCATGCACTAACCAACTCCAGTACTGTCCCACCAAATACACACGCTTCAGCCCTCCAGCATTGTGTGAGGTGTGTGTGAGGTGTGTGTGAGGTGTGTGTGAGGTGTGTGTGAGGTGTGTGTGAATTATGTGTGGGTGTGGGTGAGATTTATTAGTATGTTTGCACTGGCAAGTCTAACTCATTATTTCTTTGGGGATGTTGAAATATAATACTTTTTTACTTTTTCGGAGAACCAATGTTCAGGGTTTTTTTTTCCGAAACTGCAAAAGTGCACAATCAGCTGGTAGTTCTGCATTGTTTTGTGCAGTAGAAGAGAAATAGGCCTCAAACCTATTAAACTTCAACTGAATTTAGATGAAACTAACATATTACTGATATTTGGGTTTCTTCTGTAGGTGTGTGTGTGGGGGTGTGGGGGGTGTGGGGGTGTGGGGTGTGTGTGTGGGGGGGGGGAGTGTGAGGTGTGTGTGTGAAGGTGTCTGAGAAGTATATGTATGAAGGTGTGTGTGAGGTATGTGTGTGTGCGGTGTGTGTGTGCGGTGTGTGTGTGCGGTGTGTGTGCGGTGTGTGTGCGCGGTGTGTGTGGTGTGTGCGAGGTAAGTGTTACAAGGTGTGTGTATTGTGATACCCGTATAGCCCAGCCTCCCCCACTACACATGTTTCCTATCAGCCAGTGATCCATGCTGCTGCAGCCCCGCTCTACCCAGATCATCTGTACTGTGGACACACATGCTTCACTCCGATTCTCTATAAATAAAAAGGCTGCTCAACAGAACGACAGCTCATGATGGGTGACGGCGGCTGTAGATTGATATCTTCCAGCAATGAAATATACGTGTTTGATCATTGGAGGTACATTGCCACTATGTCACAGCTTGTATAGAAGCCCGCTCTCTCATTCTCTCAAAATATGTGCACATTATCATACACGGGTGCCAAGTCATGAAATCAATTAGGCCCTAAAGTCATCAATCAAAGCTGACCGTATGATTGTTCTTTAGTGCGCATGACATTGCTTATGATTGCAACCGGAAGTACTAAGGAATACGAATCCGGCATTGCGCGTGTGTGAATTGAAGGCCTCCACAGTTTCCAGGTCTCTTCTTTAGAGCGACTTGCAGAGTTGGGTAGAGTTTTCCCTGGTATTCAGGTATGAACCATCATCTGACATGTCGGGTGGTGTAATTATGCCACTTACTGGTGTATGTACCCGTGCCCTCGTACCCTGACTAACACAGCTACACTCGCCTCCTCCTATAATGCTGTGTACACAGGCTGCTTCTGTCAACTGTTGTTCTTATTTTTATTCATTGCGAGGAGCAGAGTTGTATTATGTACGGGAGGAGGCCTGTCACGGGCAGGCACCGATATAATGACAATCAGTTTATCTCTGTCTCACATATCATACAGCAGCCTGTGGTTCTCGGCAAATAAACTCACTTACCGTCAGAGATTGGTATTCTGGAAACTTTATTGAAGACAGAGGAACCATTTCTTTTGGTAAGGGTTCCTTTTCCAGCTGTGTCTTGCAGACCGTATTATGCTTGCCGGCTCACAAATAAGACACAAATTCAAATTAAATCCAGAAATAAAATAAATAAAACTTTTGAGATGGAGGTGAATGAGCAGCTCCTGTGTGAGCGTGCCACATCTAACACTATGTACTGCAGAGTAATACTTCCCTACCATTGCACCAGCATGTCAACCACGGGCTCAATGAAAACTCACTACAGACTAATATCAAGTGCATAACTTTATTTACTGCTAAATATGTACTAGGTTATGAATGTGAATATGTGGTGCTGCAGGTGTGGGTAAGGCTGGAGGGCTGCATGGCCCTGCTGTAGTGCATGGGCTGTGCATGTTCTATTATAGAGTGAGATATACAGCGTACATGGGGCGTGTAGAGATGTGAGGCGGTGCCTGTATGTGGCTTATGTACACAGCCAGTCACCCTCTACCCTCATTACTCATTACCCCTTCTGATTATTTACCCCCTCTGATGGGGTAATCATCCTCACTGCCCCCGGCACCTCTACTGCTTCCTCTACAAATAAACCCCTCCTGTATATACCCTGTCCTGCATTACTCCCCCCAACCCCCCAAACCTTCCCCTGTCAGCATATAAACAATAGCACCTTTGCGCTCACGTCAGGTCGCATCATATACATCAAGGCATCATGGTATATTACTGGATTAAATGTTTATTTAGGTGCAGGGTGACTTTACTGTGCTGTCCGGTGGTGGAGGCAATCCCGCTATAGCTGCTCCACTGTGCAGCACCAGCGGTATAGGCCGGGATGGGGATAAATCTAATTAAAAACCTCTCACTCTAGCTCCATCCCGCTCCATCTCAATCCTCCCCAATTTGCAATTCTTTAAATCGGGCGAGTTAAACCATTGTGCCGCACCACTGTGTAGATGAAGTCTACTGCACAAGGCACGGGTGCTGCAGTACTGCCCCGCATTAGGCTTATATTAGGTTTTATTCCTGCAAAGTCACACACATATATATATATATATATGTTGTATACAACACACGCAGAAAAGTGCAAGTATTCCATAGGCCATGTTGAAAAGAAGAAGTTGTAATATTGATGAGAAGTACAAATATGGGTTAAGTTAAAATTAAAGATTCGAAGATTAAAATAATCCAGCATCCGACGACTAATTTGTCATTATATATTATTAATTATATGACAAGTACTGTTTAGAAAAACGCCTTCCTGCATCTATGCGTGGCGTAAAGAACCATGGCCAGGTTAATGATCCTCCCACAGTACATGGGATCTCATGTAGTAGGGTTAGCACGTCTCTCTACTACTAGATTAGTGCTAATAATTTGTTTTCCGGTTTTAATTGACAATTTAGTTCTCAGAGTACTCTGAGTTGAGATTCAATAAAGGAATAAAAGAATTGTGGTGTGGAGGAAGGCTCTGCATCCAGGGCCAGGAAGGGCCACAGGGCCAGGAAGGGTCAGAGAATCAGGAAGGGCCACAGTGCCAGGAAGGGTCAGAGGGCCAGGAAGGGTCAGAGGGGCAGGAAGGGTCAGAGGACCAGGAAGGGTCAGAGGACCAGGAAGGGTCAGAGAATCAGGAAGGGCCACAGTGCCAGGAAGGGTCAGAGGGCCAGGAAGGGTCAGAGGGGCAGGAAGGGTCAGAGAACCAGGAAGGGTCAGAGGGGCAGGAAGGGTCAGAGGACCAGGAAGGGTCAGAGGACCAGGAAGGGTCAGAGAATCAGGAAGGGCCACAGTGCCAGGAAGGGTCAGAGGGCCAGGAAGGGTCAGAGGGGCAGGAAGGGTCAGAGGACCAGGAAGGGTCAGAGGACCAGGAAGGGTCAGAGAATCAGGAAGGGCCACAGGGCCAGGAAGGGCCACAGGGGCAGGAAGGGTCAGAGGACCAGGAAGGGTCGGAGGACCAGGAAGGGTCAGAGGGGCAGGAAGGGTCAGAGAATCAGGAAGGGCCACAGGGGCAGGAAGGGTAGGAGCGGCAGGAAGGGCCACAGGGGCAGGAAGGGTCAGAGGGCCAGGAAGGGCCACAGGGGCAGGAAGGGTAGGAGCGTCAGGAAGGGCCACAGGGGCAGGAAGGGTCAGAGGGTCAGGAAGGGCCACAGGGGCAGGAAGGGTCAGAGGGGCAGGAAGGGCCAGAGGGCCAGGAAGGGCCAGGAAGGGCCAGGAAGAACAAGAGGACCAGAAAGGGCCACAGGGGCAGGAAGGGTCAGAGGACCAGGAAGGGTCAGAGGGGCAGGAAGGGCCACAGGGGCAGCAAGGGTCAGAGTACCAGGAAGGGCCACAGGGGCAGCAAGGGCCACAGGGGCAGGAAGGGTCAGAGGACCAGGAAGGGTCAGAGGGCCAGGAAGGGCCACAGGGGCAGGAAGGGTCAGAGGGGCAGGAAGGGTCAGAGGGCCAGGAAGGGCCACAGGGGCAGGAAGGGTCAGAGGGGCAGGAAGGGTCAGAGGGCCAGGAAGGGCCAGGAAGGGCCAGGAAGAACAAGAGGACCAGAAAGGGCCACAGGGGCAGGAAGGGTCAGAGGACCAGGAAGGGTCAGAGGAGCAGGAAGGGCCACAGGGGCAGCAAGGGTCAGAGTACCAGGAAGGGCCACAGGGGCAGGAAGGGCCACAGGGGCAGGAAGGGTCAGAGGACCAGGAAGGGTCAGAGGGCCAGGAAGGGCCACAGGGGCAGGAAGGGTCAGAGGGGCAGGAAGGGTCAGAGGGCCAGGAAGGGCCAGGAAGGGCCAGGAAGAACAAGAGGACCAGAAAGGGCCACAGGGGCAGGAAGGGTCAGAGGACCAGGAAGGGTCAGAGGGGCAGGAAGGGCCACAGGGGCAGGAAGGGGCAGAGGACCAGGAAGGGCCACAGGGGCAGGAAGGGTCAGAGGGCCAGGAAGGGCCACAGGGGCAGGAAGGGCCACAGGGGCAGGAAGGGTCAGAGGACCAGGAAGGGCCAGAGGACCAGGAAGGGTCAGAGGGGCAGGAAGGGTCAGAGGGACAGGAAGGGTCAGAGGACCAGGAAGGGTCAGAGGGGCAGGAAGGGCCAGAGGACCAGGAAGGGTCAGAGGACCAGGAAGGGTCAGAGGACCAGGAAGGGTCAGAGGGGCAGGAAGGGTCAGAGGGGCAGGAAGGGCCAGAGGACCAGGAAGGGTCAGAGGACCAGGAAGGGTCAGAGGACCAGGAAGGGTCAGAGGGGCAGGAAGGGTCAGAGGGGCAGGAAGGGCCAGAGGACCAGGAAGGGCCAGGAAGGGTCAGGAAGGGTCAGAGGACCAGGAAGGGCCACAGGGGCAGGAAGGGTCAGAGGGCCAGGAAGGGCCACAGGGGCAGGAAGGGCCACAGGGGCAGGAAGGGTCAGAGGACCAGGAAGGGCCAGAGGACCAGGAAGGGTCAGAGGGGCAGGAAGGGGCAGAGGGACAGGAAGGGTCAGAGGACCAGGAAGGGTCAGAGGGGCAGGAAGGGTCAGAGGACCAGGAAGGGTCAGAGGACCAGGAAGGGTCAGAGGGGCAGGAAGGGTCAGAGGGGCAGGAAGGGCCAGAGGACCAGGAAGGGCCAGGAAGGGTCAGGAAGGGTCAGAGGACCCCATGTGTCAGAAGTTTAGATGCGTTTGTTTACACACCTGTCATGCCCGATGGAGGATAACTGAGGACTGTCTCATTATGTAGCAGAGACAGAACATCAAACTTGTTCTGCCAACACTCATGGGCACCAGCTTGATGGCCTCTTATGTCATCATCATCACATTACTATGGCTAGCGATTAATCACAATTCTATATCACGTAAATATTGATATTGATAAATATTGATAAGTAAATCTGCTAACATTCCTTGTCGTACTACATTTAGCTGATAAGATAAGATATTACTTGTCAAATGATATTGCTCAGAAGTTATGTTCAGAGTCTTCATGTAATTTAATTTAATTTACATGAGAAAAATAATACGGTTCATTAGAATAAACCAGTCATCATATATAAGGTCTGTAAGACCTTAATTTAAGATCGATATTTTTGTATAAATGAATCGGACACGACTAATGTACATCTCGATATTTTTGTAAAAGGTAAAATCAGCCTATAAATATTAAGGATCCTTCTGGAAGAACTCCCCAGGAAGAGGTTTGCATCCTTTTGTGATGTAACTGTATAAGATTCAGAATAAAAAGATTGTATAAGTACAAGTATATTATACCGTGAATGTGCACCGTAGCACGGCGTGAGGTCACCATCACTCACTCACCTGCAAATAACAATAATAATATTGGTTAGATTTTCACATTAATATAAGAAATGGGTGGAATTTCATTGCGGGTAAAGCATAAAGCCGTGCATATTGAGGGCACTGGAAGTCCAAATGTCATAACTACTATGTATATCCTTTAGTATATCCCCCATACTTCTACTGCAGGGAAGAGGCATAAATCGCCTGCTGACACAACTGTCTTATTTCAATTACTTATTGTGACAGAAATCATTACAGGCAGATAGTGTTAGTGATAATATTGTGGGTAGAGTTGGCGCGGGGCTCCCCCACATGCCACACTCTATACACGCCCGGACACAGACACCGCGCCACAGCAGGCGCCGCAACCCCGTTCCTCGGTGAAAAATGGAAAATAAAATGTTGGAAATTGGAGGCAAGAAATGGAATAAAATGTTTGATAAAAAGCAGAGAATGAGAGAGAGATGAGAGAGTGTGGTGGTGGTGGAGGAGGAGGGCCTCGGCCTAAAATTAATGGTAACCACATGTTGAGTGGCTCACCCTCCTCCTGCTCACTCTTTGCCTACACGTCCTCTCTCCGTATATCAGGGCACAAGCTACCTCTTTATTCCAAGATAATGTCTTCAGAAGATGTTGGCTATAGCACGTAATACATTCGCACTGTTCTATCAGAAAGTCTCAGTAGCGAACTGTGTATTTACCATGTACACAGAGAGAGATAGAGGTTTGGAAAAAGAGAGAGAGGGAGGGGGGGGGGAGTATAAGCGTGAGTAAAGGAATGGGGATCAGACACCACCATTCCTCACGTGGTTCTCCCATAGACAGTAATGTGCTGAAGAATTTCCATAAAAACTTTACAAAGAAAATAATGTGGGTTCAGGAGTCAGCAGCCCTCTTTGATTGTATCGTGTTGCAGGGTGGAAACTTGTACTTCAGTCTGGGGTGGGCCGGGTGGGGCGGGGATTCAGAGCTCTAGTAATAGCTAAATAAACTGTGATCTTTGCTACAACATATACATATGTGTAAAGGTCTTGACATATTTACCAAGCACTTCACACCAAAGACTTCATAACTGAGAAAGCGAAACAGAATCGGGGGATTTTGGCAATAAACTAGAGAAGATCTGGAGCTTAAGCCTTAAGACATGTTCCCGCATTCAACATTGCTGCTGCAGAATAACGTAGTGACTGAGGATAATCACTTATTGAAACTGTAATCAGTATAATTAAATGTGGAATGAACTTCATCAATGTGAATATTCACCATAATATGTATGACCCCAGCAGTACAAAGTTAGAGTCTTATAGAAGCTGTTTACCGCACATCTACACTAGTAACAGTAATACACGGGGCGGGGGCGGGGGGCGGGGGGCGGGGGGTGGGGGGCGGGGTACAAAATAAATAATCAGAGAAAAGAACAAAGATGAGAGACTTGAGAGGCCGCCATACAGCTCAGTGGTGGAGAAGCTTCTCATGTGTCTATATTAGTGAGAGCAGCGTGAACGTTACAACGTCTGCTACGTCTACTTGACCCCGCTGACCCCTAGCTCCTCCATAGCGCCATATTTACACTAGCCTCCTCAGCCTTATAGGTCGCTAGCAGCTCCCAAACATCTTTGGCTCAACATTTATTATTTTATCATTTTCTACATTTATTTATTTTAAGATAAAAATATTTTTGTCGCATTTATCTAGAAGATAAAAACCAAATGATTTTGTTTAATACATTTAGCCCTCACTATCAATGTTATCCGGCATGCACTATTGTATGACTATAGGACATCGGGAAAGTTGTTTTTTTTGTTTAGAAGAAAAGTAGTTTAGCCATTTTCACCGGGGTTGATATATAGTCAATATAAGAGCGGGGACTCCTCCCTCCATGTCAATACACAGCCTAGTAATATGTACAGCTTGAACCCAAGCCCCACCAAGCCCCACCAAGCCCCACCAAGCCCCACCAAGCCCCATCAAGCCCCACCAAGCCCCACCAAGCCCCACCAAGCCCCACCAAGCCCCACCAAGCCCCACCAAGCCCCGCCAAGCCCCACCAAGCCCCACCAAGCCCCACCAAGCCCCACCAAGCCCCACCAAGCCCCACCAAGCCCCACCAAGCCCCACCAAGCCCTCACAATTATATCTATTAAAGTGGCAATACTTTCCCCTCTAGTGTTGACAGACAGACTAGCCTGCAGGTTCGGCGCTACCAGACTACCACTGCGCTTTTGAAGAGTTTTTACAAGAGATGCAAAAAGTGAGGGACAGTGACTGAGGGACAGCTTGTGTTGCACCAGGGTTGAGCCATAGCAGGATCGCGGGAGCGGGCAGTCAAGTTGTGTGTGTAGGAGACGTTTTACTATTATTGAAGAAGGGGTATTATTTAATTGACTCCATTTAATACACTTTTTCATACACATTTTTCTCAGACATTCAAGTTTAGGTTACCAACGTTAATATAATATTAGTATAAATAATGGGGACAGGGGAGAGAGACAAAGAAAGAGAGAAGGGAGAAAGAGAGAGGAGAGAGTGGAAAGAAAGAGGGAGAACAAAGACAGTTAGGTCCAGACACCCACATTCCTCGATTCCACATCCAGCGATAAGCTTAACCGCAAGGCTAAGACTAAGGCTAAAGTGTTAATGACTCCCTGAAACTTAGGTGACCACAACTGCCTTCTGAACCTGACTGTGTGAAGAGAGACTTTTTCCAGTATTTATCTCTATATTATTTGTTTTTCCCTATTACAATCTTTCAAAAAAGCGCTTCACCAGAGCGAGTTACACACAGATTACACGCACTCTCTTTTTCAATTTTGGATACCAATATTATCTTAAACATTTTGATACGACGTCTGATGTTAGTTTGATGCTAAACAGCTGTTAAACCGTAACACAATTGGTAATGAGCTGTTACACTGTGGCAAGTAGCGGCCAATAGTAGCCAATGAACGGCCAATGGCAATCTATTGGAAATCAAAAAATTTTGATTCTTCGGCCAATGACGGTAAGTTGTGGCCAATGACTTGCCACTCATTTGCATCACCTCCTCCACTATGGCAAGTAGGAATGTCAATCTGGGCGGCCGTTCTATTGGCAACACAAACTTGCCGCTACTTGCCGATAGTGGAGGCCACATATCAGGAACCCGAATAGGCATAAATTGTTGTCCCTAAACAGTTTATTTCTATAGATGTAAAACCTTGATAACAACAGAATAAAATTCGACATCGTTTGTCAAGTTTTCTCAAGTTTGTCATCATCAAGTTTTCTCGTTATCTACAAAAAAGTGGAATAAATAATCGACATCTTCACAATATCTGCAGCTGGCCGAGTCTGCACTGCCAACTTTGGCGAGATATTTCTTACATACAATTGATCAATTAATCACTATCATATATTCATATATTGAAATGATCGCCACCGTACATCCCTGGTACACTGCCATGGTACGGGATTTCATACCAAACATTCGGCTCTATATTACTAAAAAAAGACTAATGTCTAGAACCTTCTCTATATTATATGTTTACGTAAAAGATATCTTCACTACATGAGTCCATGTTATATAAGCAGGTGTTCATTCTATGTATAATGGTACACTCACGTGTGTGCGCATGACTGCGCCTATATCATTACAGCCATATCTACCCACTAAACCATCCATCTAGGACAGTTTTTAAGCCGATTGTAGCTTAATTAGGGAAATAATTAGAGACACATCAATTAATGATGGCGTGGCAGGTAGTGCGGTAGCAGCGCCTGACATAGAGCGACACACTTGATGGTATCAGTGGGTACAGAATAATACTCTATAATAAAGTCATCAGCCCTCATATCCAC
The DNA here is from genome assembly GCA_942159475.1 of Sthenelais limicola. Classification (NCBI taxonomy): domain Eukaryota; kingdom Metazoa; phylum Annelida; class Polychaeta; order Phyllodocida; family Sigalionidae; genus Sthenelais; species Sthenelais limicola. The sequence continues at coordinate 12,948,980 of OW804102.1, forward strand.
TCTCTATATCTGTCACCATATCTCACTAGTGGTATACGCCTGCTCATATTTACGTCAACAGTAGCAGGCTTTATTACTTCTATAAACACTTTTTTATTCATTTATAATTGGAGAACCACATTACCATTTTCACATATAGATCTGTTATCGTATAACGGTAGATTTTTGTTCTCTGACAATTGATACGGCCAATAAGGATTTATAGTTTGTTTTTTATCTGTATCATCGCCGAAATATAAAATATCAATCTACATTACCATCACAGATAATATGGCTATCTATGGCTTCATATGATCGCAATCATATTTTGATGCAAATTAGTTTCTGTTCTGCTGATTATAAAACCCTATCAGGGTGTATTAGTGTCGCATAGCAGAGACACAAATGTGATTTGTTATTCCTTTAATACTGATTCCGTAAGTTATATTGTATGTTACTAACAATAATAGAGCCACGCTCTAAAGATATTTTGGACAGTATTTGTCATGTTATAGGTTTTCTTCCTCGTCTTCCTAGAGCTGAATATTTGATTATTGAACATTTCAATACATATAGAAGCATAACATAACCTGGGTGGTCTATTATTGTCTGGTTAACCACGCTGGGGTTAACCGGAGTTAAATGCGCAGGCGCTGCTGGACTTAGGGTGAGGTCAACACCCCAGACACACACTCTCCTCACTCGCCTCTGGGCTAGCAAGCTGACCACTAGTCTCCGGACACGCAGCGGTCAATTCACCATGTCTGTGACGTTCTCAAGCGAAGAAGAGTTTGATTTTCATGATTGGGCGAAAGGCTATGGCCTGACGAGAGATACTACCTCATTGCTAGTAAAGGAATCGTGCAGTTTGCTAGCAATCCTGAAAGTGATATCATCGGCAGGAGTTAGCAAGTTAGGCCTCCCCATAGGCCAGGATATTGCTTTTCGCTGCGCCCTGCGAGACTTGGGTAACAAAAGTGGAGGTACGCAGACCAATGCCCACGATCCTAATAACAAGGTGGGCACATCAGATTCTGATGGGGAATCTGAGTCGGATGAAGAGATCTCAAGTGCACAAAAAGAGAAGTCGCAATCATCAGCCGAAAAAGTAGAAGCGGAGATTGACAATCTCAAAAATAAGAAGAGGAAAAGGGCAAATCCAACTCGTAGAGGGAGGAACTTGTGGAAGGGCAATCCACTCCATAACTTGGTGATTAAAGCAACAGCTAGGAAAGTGTTCAAAGTAGCACAATTCGTGCCTGAGCAAGTTGCGAAGAGGATTGCTACCAAAGCCAAGGAGAGGGTAGTTTATGAAGCAGGCGCAGACGGTAAACTTAGTCTCAGACAGGACGATGAGAAGAATCCCTATTTGACCATGGCGGAATGGGGCGCGGCCAGCATGCGCGTCATGTTTCACTTGCTATCTATTGCACACATAGAGAGGGATGCCGTGGAGGAACATATGTCGTATTTGGTGACCATATTCGATCTTGTAGAAAATTATGAATGGGTATCAATACTGGCCTATGATAACAGGTACAGGGAACTCCAAGCACAGTTCGGCTTCCCTTGGGGGACGGAGCCGGGTACATCAGCCACAGCTCTGTTGATCCAGAGGACCAAAAGGGATACTAAGCTGGCGATCAGACCATCAGCCAAAGGATCAAAAGGTCAGGGAGGTGACAAGTCGGAGGTGTGTAGATCATTCCAGAAAACGGGCAAGTGCAGCTACGGTGAAAAATGTAAATTTGCTCATGTCAAGCAGGCGGAGTCAAAAAACTCCACAGGCCCACGACCCCCAACAACGGATTAACAGCAGGCCAGCTGATCCCACAGGAGTGGGAGAGGCTACTCCCCCTCAATTACCGGAGGAGGGAGTATGTGTTGGAGGGAGTGAACAAGGGTTTCAGAATAGTGAACAATAACATCGGCTCTGAAACAGTGAAAATGGATAATTACAGATCTGCAACTGACCCAGCAGTCAGACAACAGGTGGAAGCGCAGATTAGTGAGGAAGTTAAGAATGGCCGTTACAGGGTGGTACAGCAGCCCATGAAGATAACGTCGGCCTTGGGAGCCATACCAAAACCGGGCTCATCTAAGGTTCGGCTTATACACGACTGCAGCAGGCCCCATGGGGCTGCAATTAACGACTTCGCAGTCAGCGAGCCATTCTCTTACAAGTCACTTCAAGATGCCACAGCCATGATCACCAAGACCACATGGCTGGCAAAGCTAGACCTGGCTAGCGCTTATCGGTCCGTTCCTATCCACCCTGATGATTACCAATTAGCGGGGCTGGCGTGGAGGTTCGGGACTGATGACCACGAGACCTTTATGTATGACACCAGGTTAATGTTCGGAGCGAGATTAGCCCCTGCTATCTTCAACGATCTATCGCAGGGAGTAGTGGCAATAATGAACGAGGCGGGGTATGACAACCTTATCGCCTACTGCGATGACTACCTCATCTGCGGGGATTCCAGACAGGAGTGCCTTGACACCTTGATGGCTCTCTGGAGGACCTGTAGGCGTTTGGGTTTTGCGATTAATTACAGCAAGCTGGTGGGCCCAGAAAAGCAGGTTACATTCCTTGGGGTGGTCATTGACGTGGACGCGATGACCCTAGCCTTGCCACTGGAGAAAGTTCACCAAACAAGACAGCTGCTCCACCAAGCCCTCCAAGCCCCACACATCAACAAGCGGGGGCTACAACGCCTAGCGGGAAAGTTAAACTGGGCAGCAAGGGTGGTCCATGGTGGGAGATTTTTCATGGACAGTGTCTTTAGGAGGATAAGATCATTGAAAGGCACCAACCACAGAACAAGGCTATCAAAGGATATCAGAGACGACCTGCAGTGGTGGGTAGATTATATGCACCTATTCAATGGAGTGCTCCCCATAACCGAGGAACGAGCTCATACCCCTGTAGTGCTTGACGCGTGCCCCATCGCGGGTGGAGCCGTGTATGAAGGGGAGTGGTTATATGTGCCATGGGAAGGATGGCACGAAATGAGTAACAAACACATCAACTTTAAAGAAATAGCAGTCCTGGAGCCTGCATGTCATCTATTCGGTCAGGCATGGCGCAACAAAAGAATAGATGTCTATTCTGATAACACCACAGCAGTTGCGTCGATAAACAAAGGCCGCTCCAGTGACCCCGACGTGTGTCAGTCCTTGAAGAGAATCTTTACTCTCTCAGCGAGATACAATTTTCTATTGAGGGCGCGATACTACCCGGGGGTTAAGAACAGATTGGCAGACGCCTGTTCTCGCCTTCATACTCCATCGTATCAGAAGGCATTTAGAGAGATTCTCCAGACAACATTCCTCCACTATGGATGAGGAATTAACGAGAGAGGTAGAGGGTTTTAAACTCCAAGCTCGAGCTGCCAACACTGTAAAAGCCTATGCCACCCACAGGAGGTCGTATACCAAATTCTGTGAACTCATGGATGCTAGACCGGTGCCTGCCTCTCCAGCTCTTGTGTGTAAATTTTAGCTTGGTTGGCACGGAGGCTGTCCTATGCCTCAGTCAAGCTGTACATAAAAATAATAGGGATCATGCACAAGGAAGTGGGGTTGAAAAACCCAATTGAAGACAATTATGAGATAACTCAGACCCTCCGGGGTGTTCATCGAGTGAAAGGTGAGGCCAATCAACACAAGGAGGCCATCACTCAGCAATCTCTCACACTAATTAGATCTAAACTAGACTTGACCACCCAGAAGGGCAGAGCCATATGGGCAGTGGCCCTGGTTATGTTTTTCGGGGTATTGAGGAGGTCAAATGTAATGCCTCCATCGTGGGGCACTTATGATCAAGACAAACATCTCTCCCGAGAAGATGTGGAATTATCACCTGCGGGTGTTATTATCAGGATAAGCTGGTCGAAAACGAACCAGTATGGGAAAAAAGACCAAGTAGCTGTTCTACCCAGGAGGAGGGGTCATCCCCTGTGTCCCACCAGAGCGGTGTATGAAGCGCTCAAAGGAAGCGAGAGCCGTGATAAGGACCCGGCCTTCATGTACCAGGAGGGATACAGGTGGGTAGCAGTAACCCCAGAAGCCTTCCTGAAAGTGATCAGAGACTGCCTGGCAGGGTCTGATGTGGATCCCAAATCAATCGGGACTCACTCATTCAGAAAAGGAGGATGCACTTGGCTCCACTCTACTGGTGCTTCCGCGGACACATGCAGAGTGGTGGGGGCATGGAAAAGTCAGTGCTATCAGAGGTACATTACTCCAGACCTAGAGGAGAGAAAAAAAGTGGCCAAATCAATGGTGAATGCATTGGAGTGCACCTAAGAACTACTACCACTACTACTGGGTTCTTGGGGATCGGTGCTCTCCGAAATATAGTGACTATGACATTCAAGGACTTGCGGAATTACATAAGTGTCATGCGGACTAGTACATCACTTGATATTATTACATCTCTTATCAATTATCACATCTCTCTTATCTTATGACTTCTCTATGTATTGTTTGCTTATTCTACAATTGTCATGGTCTGATTTATTAGGAGTTTAATAAAGAACTCAAACCCCAGCCTGTGTTGCGTTTAATGTCTGGTTAACCACGCTGGGGTTAACCGGAGTTAAATGCGCAGGCGCTGCTGGACTTAGGGTGAGGTCAACACCCCAGACACACACTCTCCTCACTCGCCTCTGGGCTAGCAAGCTGACCCCCACCCACCACTCCCTATTACCATCCACTAGCAAGCTGTGGACGGAGGTTCGCATAGGGGGATCGGTGCTCTCCGAAATATAGTGACTATGACATTCAAGGACTTGCGGAATTACATAAGTGTCATGCGGACTAGTACATCACTTGATATTATTACATCTCTTATCAATTATCACATCTCTCTTATCTTATGACTTCTCTATGTATTGTTTGCTTATTCTACAATTGTCATGGTCTGATTTATTAGGAGTTTAATAAAGAACTCAAACCCCAGCCTGTGTTGCGTTTAATCTGATTCTAGGGACGATATTTCCTCATCTCCGTTGTCTTCCAAATCCTGCCGAAATTTTGTATTCGTAGCAATTTTGACTCTAGATTCATGCGTGCTGATTTCATACCTTATTTCTATAATGTTTTCACGTAATGGGTTTGATTGCCACAAGGTTGTTATTTTTTCACAATTTTTCAGAAACCGTTGGCGAGTAAAAACCATGTAAAATGTTCTATATCATTAGATATTCAGCATGTAATATTTCTTGCAGTTCCAGTGTAAAATGGCTATGTGTTATGTATGATTTGATATTTCGTTTAGATCTACTTACTCGTATAGATCTTTTATACAAGCAAGTATATTGGTAAAAATGTCTCGCCTTTTTGAATGCACTGTAACTGACATACGCAGTAGCACATACACTCCCCCTCCCCTACCCCCGCGCACCACCCCCTCCCCTACCCCCGCGCACCACCCCCTCCCCTACCCCCGCGCACCACCCCCTCCCCTACCCCCGCGCACCACCCCCTCCCCATAGTCTTTTCATCTTTCTAAAAGTCAAACGTGTATAACGTTTAATCAAATATGTGTTGCATTTATAATTAGTGGCATATGACATCTGCATGTATTAATGGGTGTAAGTGACTGTGAGTTGTCAGTCTGTGTATAATTACTGGCATAGATTATATCACTAAAGCGATAATACCCGTCATATGTCGGAGCAAAACCATGGAAACTCTCTATAATTATAAAATCTAATTGAACATCTCTTGAATTGAATTAACTAAATTAAGAATTTATTTTACAATTATGAGTAGGCCTATTTATCATATGCATTACGTTATGAATACACATAAATATAATATCCTGTCAATGTGTGTAAAGGGCCTAGTCCACTAAGCCGATTCTCGTGCGATTCTCACAGAATTTAGTGGAAAAGAGTCCTCTGGGGCGCAAAATTGCATAAGATTCGGCTTAGTGGATAAGGCCCTTAACACTGTAATTGCCGTCATAGATAAATCACTCAAAGATATGTATGTCAGACAAACTATGAGCAACCTTCTATAATTATGAAAAGCTTACATCCTTCAAAACGTCATCCGCAAAAGATTAAAGCAAATTAAGATTGCATTTACCATTGTTGCTATTGAGCTCATGTGGATCATGTGCTGAATACGGATACCGTCTATTGGCGGTGGCAGAGAGTGATATGATATAGGCCTAAAGATATGGTGGGTGTGATGTGGATTATCATAACTCTCTCATGCTGCTCATTAGTGCTACGGAGATATGGCGGCGGGCACGCAATATGACGAATGTAGCCGCTGTGATTGCCTTGATTACCAATACATACAATTGCTGCACTAGGATATTATAGAGCTCATGTGAAGGAGACATTCTATTCGTATTGATATTTTACCAGGCTGCTGTTTAGCTCCTATGCTGGTCTACCTGGGGTAGTATACTACCATCTATTGCTACTTATTTGCGCGTACTGTTGTAGAATGGTGCTTCCTTCATAGCCATGCTCATCCCATATTCAGGGGCGGATCCAGGGGGGGGGGGTTCGGGGGGTTCGAACCCCCCCTTGGGCCCCATGGTGCCCTTTTTTCCCTACCCAAAAGTGCCCTTTTTCCAGCCCCAAAGTGCCCTTTTTCCAGCCCCAAAGTACCCTTTTTCCAGCCCCAAAGTGCCCTTTTTCCAGCCCAAAAGTACCCTTTTTCCAGCCTCAAAGTGCCCTTTTTCCAGCCCCAAAGTGCCCTTTTTTCCCACCCCAAATTGCCTTTTCTCCCACCCCAAATTGCCATTTTTTCTGCCCCAAAGTGCCCTTTTTTCCCACCCCAAATTGTCTTTTTTCTGCCACAAATGGCCTTTTTCCTGTCCCAAAACAATGTATTTGTCTCAAAATTAGCCTTTTGGGGGCTACAGCAATGTGACAATGTGACCATTCACTGTGTAACTTACCTATTTGCCCCCATATTTGCCTAAAGGGGTCGTTTTCGACCCACCCTATATCTCAGAACTTATTTAAAGAAATTTCACTTTTAAGATGATTAAACAATTTTTGCAACCTTCGGTTTAAATTGGTTAAAAAGGGACTCATTATGACAAAAGGTAATTTTTGAACTGGTTTTCTGACTGGAATCTATTAATTGTTTGAAAAAGTAAACTGGTTTTCTGACTGGAATCTATTAATTGTTTGAAAATGTAAAAGGGGAAATTAGGCTATAATTTATCTAACAATTATTGCTTTCTTTCATGTGTTGTAAGTATAGCCCTTTGTGCAGGCTATAGGATCTGACCCTTTTGTCATGTGTAAATGATTGAAATAATCCTTTCAACTCTATATGGGATAGTGAATGGTGTACATAGGGGCATATAAAGTCTAATAAGGCTATTAAATTCTTAAGATTATTATTTTCACCTCATGTGAAATAATCCCTTTCGTTTGTGATGTGATGCCCTTACTGGTCATGAAATCTGGCCATTTTGACATACATAAATAGTTGAGATAATGTTCTCAAGTGGATACAAGATATTGAATTCTAATGGTGATTAGAGTGTGGCCCATATTGTTTTTATTTCGAAATAGATCAATTGTGATGTGTTTCAGGAAAATGAGTCATAGGTCGCAAAATTGATATTTTTCAAAGTGTTTTTTTCACAAGATCCCTTTATTGAAATATTCTGATTGTTAGAGGGTCTAGCACTTGTAGCCATATAAATTTGAATCACAAATTTCAGGACATTGTATTAAATAGATCCCTGAATTTTGAAGGCCTTTGTATAGAGTATATTTAGTTACTTTAGTGGTAATTGCCCATCCAGAAACATTGCAAAACTTCTTTTTTTTTTCAAAAATAAAAATATAGAAATTAAAATATAGAAATACTTAATATATTAAGAAATACTTATTAGGTGTCCCAGTGTTTAGTATCATTGGAATCACCTTGTTCTCCTTTTTCAAATATGATGATATCTCAAAATCCATATTTTGCAACTTATGACTCATTTTCCTGAAACACATCTCAATTATTTGTGTGATTTGTATTTAATAGTTTGAATTTTGCCCGAATTTTGATGAATTTTCAGGTTGAATAGGGCCTCATTGTGACCCAAATTGATTTTTCAACTAGCCTTTTATCTTGATATGTTGCTTTCATTGTTGGGAATTTTTTTCTAATTTTACAAAAATATCATTAGTCATTTCAATCCCATGAATTTTGTCCAAGTAATGTGTTATAGTTTTTGTCATTATGGTGACATAAGTATATCCCATTTGAAGCTATTTTACAAAGCCCTGAGACAAATTCCACCTGTTTCTGGCCTAAATTGTGAATATCGATTTTGTAAAAAATTATGTCAAAAAACTATAAGGAGAAAGACTAAAATAATTAGCCGTTTACTGAAAGAGGGGGATGAATTGGAAAGAGAATTACTTTAATATCAGAAAATAACCCCCAAACCATTGTAAGTATTGATCATCAGGTATTGAGACTACAGGTACTTATCATGACTGATAGAAAGACTCTTTACTCAAAATATGGTTCTCATCTGTCACTTCTTTAGTGGAAATTATTGAGTTTTCAATAAATTCCAACATTGAAGGCTCTACTTTCGTCACAGTAAGTGAGGACAGATATACAAAAGGTACAAAAAGACCAACTCCCCAATCTAATTTTGTTGGAATAAAGTTTTTCTGATAGCATAAAACCTATAGGCCTATATATATATTACAGTCACAGTGTCTTAGAATAGTTTGAGAGACTTTCAAAATTTGCCACACTTTCCCACACTGTCATGTAGCAAAACAGCACACATGAAAACACTGACCCAGCCTGAACATGTCATTGTGAATATCTATTATTTTTTTCTACATCATCTGTAATATAATGAGCAGCAAATATTGTTAAAATACAAATTATAAAATTAAAATACCAATTATATTTATCCACTCAAAATGCACCAGGAGGTGTATATTTTCCCGGGAGAGCCCTCCTGGACCTTCCTCTGAGTGCTTTGCGCCTTCGGCGCTCACAGACTCTCCAACATGTGCCCTTTTCTAAGACCTGAACCCCCCCCTTCATGAAATCCTGGATCCGCCCCTGCATATTGCAGTTAACCTGGACAACTTGACAACATGCACAAAGACATTAAAATAATTAAAGAAATAACAAGTTTTATTCTCTTCTTACATATTCCCATTGGTGCTTATGGCAAAACTCCACTACAATCAGGTTTGTGTATATTGTTTATTTATATTGTATAAATTCTTGGTTGACAACATAGAGTAATATTACTCGGAGGGAGTTAATGCCCACTGAATAATATATTGATTTAGCGGGAAGGACTGTGTATGTAAGGGTGTGTTTAATGCTAGTTATTGAGGCGACAGTTGAGCCTGACAACCGAGTAATGGAAGATATAGAGGTTCCTATTATATCTGCTGCTCGCTGCAGTGGTTACAGTTTGTAGAGAGGTGAGAGATGAGAAGCTCTATAGTGGACAGGTGGAGGTGGACGGACAGGGGCAGGTGAGCCACATACAGGCCGCCATTAATACTGGGGAGATGTAGAGTAGTGGACACGGAGCCTGATACCGCGGCAGTCTATGTACCATAGCGCTGGGACCACACACACTGGTGGTGGCGGGGGGCGGGCGGGGGCATTGCTGCCATACCTGGGCCCTGCCTATGGTCAGTGGTGTTAATGAGAAGTTGGGAGCAGACGGATGGCCAGCGCCTGGTCACTCACTCACGCTACTGTACCCTGCACCTATGGGAGCAGCTCCCCTGTAATGTGGGTTAATCTGCTGCTCAGGTAAAGGTGTGAGTAGGGGGCACCACGTCCAGCAGCAGGGCAGCGCATATATACATTATAGTATTGTGTAGCAATGGTGAGGGGACGACAGCTAGTCACAACACGTCCCCAACCCGTGCACGAGGGTCAGGCTCCTGTGAATGAACAGTTGTACTATAGTGGCGCAATCACCCGGCCATTCAGCGCTATTTCGTGCAGTAGGTATTGGGAATGCGTTATAGATGTGTATAGGCCTATATGTGTACGTAAGTATGGTATGTCCCAACAACCGGTTTTAAATAATTACCATGGGGAATGTTGCATTATGTCTTTTGTATTTTATAATAACGATTTTAATGATTTATGTATGCGCAGAACGCACCCCCCCCCCCCCAATTATGCTGACTATAGAAACTTATATGGTAAAGGTAACGGTAAAGGTAACGGCTGGAAGAGCTGGGACCTTCCCAGAGGCCTGTAGACCTGTTTGTCTATCTCTTGTATTACTCAGACAAATAAAAGATTATTCAATTCAATTCAATATATATTGCTGGTGTGTCTTCTGTACCCCAAGACTAGTTATATATCTCTATGTTGTTTTGGATATGCCTCTCATGGGGTTCCGTATGTGTTACTAATAATTTCACAGATGTTGGTGGAGGCAGCATTATAGAATGCTACAAAGAAAATTGTTATCAGTTTTCCCTATTTAAAGTTGCTCAAGCTGAAGTAGTTGGAAAATGTTACTTTAAGTTCAGGTATCCTTTGGTAAGATGGGCGAAGTTGTAATGGTCATGATGTGCTTTAGATTACAATGAAGTATATGGATAAAACAAATTAAGATTTGGCTGATTGTGTTTTTGTTGTTTTCTAAGCAGTGGATGTGATGTGTACATGTGTGTGAGAGTGCATGGGGCAGCAGCAGCATCAGGTGCCCCCCTCACACCTCTCCCCCACCAATAATTCCTACATAACTCCTGTCCCTCCAGTCTCACAACATCCTCTCAGCCTGCGGCACCCAGACATGCCATACATACCCACAGCCCCATCTCTACCCTACACATAATTAGTACAAACTTAACTCTTTAACATGTGGCGTTCGCTCATGTCTGCGGCTATGTGTGATCTAGGTAAACATGAAGCACTCTCACCCCCCCCCCCCACCCCCACCCCCGCCTCCACATACTAGTATGCACGTGGACGCGCCAGTACCCATAAGTAAATATTCCTAAATTATAAGTTTTAGAGAAAATTCTTCGGTTGGCTTAATCTATTATTTGCCATTACGGATAAGTTCATGTTTATTCTCTGTTGAATAAGGACATGGGTGATAATAAGATGTCGAGTAATAAGCTATAACTCATTATTTCCTATTCTAACCTTCGCCACACAACTCATACGAATATAGCTGTAGCCTACTTCAAGTATGTACGCTTATACTAACTAACGGATTTTCGTTTTTTGTTCGAATGGGTGAGTTCCCTTTCATAAGATCGTACTGTGGAGGAACCCTATAGCTTCAGGAACGAAACCTAACTTCATACTTTTCTTTCATCTTATTTATTATGTTTTTAAGTTCTTAGAATATAAGTTTTCTTTTTCTTGGTCCATAATTTCCAGGCACAAGTGAAATTCATTAGGATATAATTTCGAAGAATTCCACCTATATCGTGCTGGTGAAGCAAACGTCCATTTCAGTGTACGCCAAAATCCTACCACTTATTATCGCTCATCATTGTAATATGAGTAAAGACCTTAGATGTAAAGTTTAATAATCCTGCATTTATTAGGAATTGTATCTGCAATTCTGCAATTCCGATTTCTATCAATAATATCACATTTAATTCATTCTTGCGCGCTGTTCTGTTTTTACCTTTGTGAGTATATAACACTTCAGAGGTTGGTGAGTGTCGGTTTCACGGGTCCGGTGTGCAACACAAGCTATCAATAATACAGTGTGTAACGTGTAAAGAGTTGGACGGAGGAGGAAGACGAGGAAGCAGGAGAAAGGGGAGAAGTCACTGTAGAGAGAACAGCAGGCGGAGGCAGAGGAGGAGTATGACATTACGTTTGTCACTACGGTCACGTATAGCATCACGTTACGGCGTAAGGAAACATTGCGGGGAGGTAAAGAGAACCTGAGCATGCGCACACAAGGCTGCTGCACTCAGCCTCCTAGACTCGTCTCCAGTATAGGGGGGGGGGCTGGGGGGGGGGGGGGGCTGGGGGCATTTCAACAATGTTTTTATTTAACAAAGTTTCTCATATTATTCGTGATATCTCCAGTTTCCAGCTGAAAGAATATATGATTGAAATGTGTCACAATAACCTATACAGTTTAGTATTACATCTAATAACTTAACTTTAAGTGTAGTTCATTTTCACACAATGTGAAAACTGCTGATGACATCGAACAAGATGCAAATATAGTTATTTCTGTATTTTGTTGGCCATGACATATATTAATAGATATAAATAGAGTGCCTTATAAAACAGGTTCACAGTTGCTGCATCAAAGAATCATACAACATTTCGCATTTTCCACGTGTGGCAGTCTCTGCTAGCACCCTGTATATATGTGGCTCTAGGACTGGCGATCCCAGAGACCATGACATACAACCAGCCTATGTCAATGTAGACATTTATACAAGCACTATTTATTCAATAAATTCTCATCCCAAACAGCATCGGTTTTCAAGTGTTTCTTCAGGTCATTTCAAGTTGTTCCTCACAAGTGGTCCCGCTCGATATTGGGTGGATACGATTTAATAACAGTGCCTTCGCCTAGCTTATAAATCACAATAAGATTTTAGTTAATTAAAGAGAGAACAATCTTTTTAAGCCGAAGAGCGTATGTGTGGCTGTAGTCAGCTCGTGGGCGTGTTATGATTATGATTTGTATTTATACATGACGAAGATAAATACGATCGTGATGGTCGCTTGAAAAATAAAACTTATGCTTTCAAAACTGAAAGACATCACATCTCCACATCCTACTACATGCAGCGAACCAATTTAATTAAACTGAGCTATATACTGGTATACTGGTATACTGGACTGAATGCGGCTATCACCTGTACCTTCTCTACATGAATACACCCATATACATGTACATTATTTCACTCAGATACTTTAAACATTTTATGTCCAAAATCCAGTGACCTTCAACTCTGATTCATTAAATGAATCAGTTTTTTTGCTTAAATGAATGATACATTTCAATGGATTCTGAATAAAATACATTTTATATTTATTTTTACATATACAAATATTATTTTTGTACATAAGATAAATTTACATACGTAACAATATATATTTTCTAGTGCTTTAATCGGTTTTTAAAAAGTAGGTGGTGGCATTAATGAGCTTTGGGTATAAGAGAGAGGGGACTATATATACAGTAATGTATAGAGACTGTGAGACTGTAGCTGAGTGTGAAGGAGGCTTATTGTGTAGATGTGGAGGTATGGCAAGCCCTCACATAACCCCACCAGTGCCCTCTATACCTCGCCACAATAACCACTCACACACCACGTGACCCCCACGTACTTATGGACGCTCTCAGCGCCTCTAGTGGTGGGCGCATCATTCAGTCAAACACCTCCATACAAGGCCCCAACACCAGCCCTCCCCTCTCTCTGTTTCACCCCTTTATACACCTCACAATTCCCTGCCTCTCTGTAGCAAGCCTCCTCTATACTCCTCCCTCTAATCCCACCCGCCGCCATGTTTGAAGAGACGGTCATGTGACCGCAGCTTTGTGTCACCTGACATGATTCGCCGGGGGCAGGTGCTTGACGAGATTTCCCGATGTTTCACGAGATGTCTGTGTGTCGTCTGGGACACAAAAGAAACAAAAGTTGGTGGTTAAGGTAACCCACTCACACTCCGACTTCACGTCTACTGACAAACACTTGGTGGTATTTTTGTCAAGATGTGAATGTTTGAAGGGACAGGTTGGGGCCGGGTGGAGGCGGGAGGGCTGTAGTAGTGTGTTCTATAAGCCCTCAGCCCCTGTATTTAGCACACACTGGTACAATTAGCCTCTCCATGCAGCCACTCCGCGCTCATTATCAGCTTTAAGGCTCATCAGGTGACACTGGCTGATGCCCCATTCATACGTTTTCTAGTGGAGCTATGTGAGCTGAACTTGATGCAGTAACTAGCAACAATCTGGTAAAACTTCACACGCTTTAGGCCTATGTGGTAGTATACTACCCCCGGCAGGGGAAAGGACCAAAATGAACTGAATTTACAACCTGTTTTTTTGTAATATAAAGACTGGCTCAGATATTGAATGCAGCTTTGGACGTCTATACATGTCTCTGACACATCCTCAAGATATGTAGCATTTGATTGGTTTATAAAGCCTATCTTTCACCACAACCAATCATATCACAGGTGTGGCGGTTATGTTTAGTTTCGTACATGACGAAAATAAAACTGGCACCAAGAACGCATGCGCGGGCGCATGAACAGTACACAGATACCACCACCACCATCAGCTGTCTTTATCACTTTTGCCTTTTTTCTTTTTTACATTATCTCCACACCTGTCAGTAATGGAGATGACAGAGAGCACCCGCCCTGTTTGCTGTGACCACAAAAACCTGAGCTCTGTTTAACATGTCCAAACATCCTGTGACTTAATGAAATAGTCTTCTTATAATTGGTGCACGCTCCGGCAATTGACATCTCTAATTATCAAATTACATGTGAGGAATAAAGTTGCTCAAAGCTCAGTTCTCAGAGGTGTGAATAAAGGAGCGGGAGATGTTTGTTGTCTACTCACCATGCGTCAGGAGGGGCTGGGGGGGGGGGGGGGCGGGGGGGGGGGGCGGTATCTAAAGCTGAGATGAGCCATCAACACCTCCATGCTTATTACCATAAGAAGATAAACATGACTGCTTCAAAACTGGCCACAGAACTTTTTACAGATCTATTTTTAACAGGACAAGTATTATAGACGACCAATCTTTCGGAGTTTTATATTTAGTTTTTAATCTTTTTAAAAATGAACAAGCAAAAGTGCGTTTGTGACTCTCATGTACCAGAGTCACTAATATTCGTCATCCTATATAGCACGGGGCGTCATGTGACCAGCCTTTGTTCCTACTGTTTCCAGTTTATTCTACTTAATACTGGAACATATTGCAGACATCAGAAATTGGGACTAAGATGTAAAAGGCGAGATTTCTTTTAAAAACATGATATTTGAAAATAAAAAAATAAGTTTTTATCTATGATTATTTTTCAGTGGAGGAGAGAAGTATCGCTTTATATCGGGGTGGGCCGGAGATGAAATGAAGATTTCATCAAGTAAACATAATTAAAGTTGGTCGTTCTCACTTGCACTGTCTATGAGTTCTCGTCCTGTGCACAATCATGACAAGGTTCTTTCATTTCCAAGTTTGTACAGAGGTGCGGTAACTCATGATACA
The DNA here is from genome assembly GCA_942159475.1 of Sthenelais limicola. Classification (NCBI taxonomy): domain Eukaryota; kingdom Metazoa; phylum Annelida; class Polychaeta; order Phyllodocida; family Sigalionidae; genus Sthenelais; species Sthenelais limicola. The sequence continues at coordinate 12,964,162 of OW804102.1, forward strand.
GAGGTGCGGTAACTCATGATACAGAGGTGCGGTGACTCATGATACAGAGGTGCGGTGACTCATGATTATTTGTCCTTATACATCATCATGGACTAATTTAGAGGCAGATTTCTCAACACACAACAATGATTTTAAAAGTGTTTGTTTAAACTGTGGTTTAGAAATATTCCAGGTGGGGTTATTCATTCAAAGAACGATCATAATAAAATATTTTATTGAACACTAATCTATAATAATTCTATACCTTCTAACTCTGAAACCTGTGTAATAGACCTAGCGGGGAACAACAGCTGGAACTAGTAAACAAAATACGATTTAGCGCCAATATCCGTTACCTCGTGGATTGACGGTGTTAGAATACATTCATTCACACTGATACTTTACAGAGTCAGCTACCACTAACCCTGCCCGTAGATATTGATTGGTTGATAACAAGTAAAACTGTATATATTTGTCTATTTTAAATAATAGCATGGGTCCGGTACCCCTTTTTCACACACAATTAAAGATTAAAATTAAAAATTTAAACATGTAGCATTTCGCTGTTTTTAGCTCAGACCCTATCAGATGCCTTCAAACTCAGGGAAACCGACAGCAAAATCCCATTAGAATCGCATAAGGACGGGAGTGATGGGCCAACCCCAGGGCCGGGAAAGTCATTGACATACCTATCTTATCTCAACTGATAGGCTGTGAGCCTGGACTGGATACTAAACATGGCTGTCTCTTGACACCATCCTCCCTCTACTCCGCCCCTACTACACACACATAGCGCAAAGATTGTATTCACATGTGGACGGTACCATGGCATTAGATAGAGGAGAAGTGATGGTAGTCAAAGTGAGGTGAGATGAGAATAATATTTTATTATAATGATAAGAAAAGAAAGAAAGAGGGAAAGATTTTTCTGAATAAATATTTAGTAACTTCATTTGTGAATGCATACACAGTCGCATTCCGTATGCAGGATGGCAGGGCTTTCAAAAGCTTCTAACGGTGACTTATAAAGTACGAAATTCGGGTTTCTATTATGAGATGGGTGCCGTATACTATATTCTCAGTAGGCTACTGCCCATAACACACCGACTAATAGTAATATTCAATTGGCACAGCTCCTACATCGCGATCTCACATTAGAGCTTAGTAGTAAAATGCAAATGTATTTTACTACTAAGATTAGAGTAACAGAGTGACGTGGTTCAGTAATATGGCCCCAGTGCCCCCCCCCCCCCCCAGTACACCCACCTCGGCTAGAACAACTGGAGGAGGGGCAGTAACACTCCCTGAGTGGACGATCACTCTTCATCAAACCCTCATATTTACCCCCACCCCGACCCCCCACCCCGCCAGCAGCCAGGGATACAGCCAGGTTACATGCTTGGCCGGCCTGAGCCGGGGGGAGGAGGGGGCGGGGGGGGGGGGGGCTCCCAATCCTAGTCATGCAGGGCATCTGGACTTTGAGGACCAAGTGTTCACATTTATATCATGTCAGTAGTGAATACTCCCTCTTCAAGATTTATAGGGTTTGTATCATGGAATCTGGAATCCAGCTCAGAATTTAAGCTCTGGTGAGGAACAACTGAACATTTTGGGTTGTCATGGAGCCTTCAGTCCATGGCCTATGGGTTGTGTCCATTAATGGCCGGGGGGTGATGGATGGACGTGGGATGACCATATTGGTGAGTGATGCATCTTAATCTGGTGTGATCCATCACAGGTCAGCCGTGGTTGGTTGAGAGTGGCCCGTATTCAGCCCACGTCACCTGTGGGGGCCTGTGTAGTCACGCCGACAACTAAACCTCCAAACTCTTCTCCTCTTCCTACACCCCTTTCCTCCTTTTCCCCCCTATCCTCCTCCCTCTCTCCTCCCTCTCTCCTCCCTCTCTCCACCCTACCTCCTCCTCACCTCTTCTGCCTCCTTCTCCCCCTCTCCTCCTCCCTCTCTCCTCCCTCTCTCCACCCTACCTCCTCCTCACCTCTTCTGCCTCCTTCTCCCCCTCTCCTCCTCCCTCTCTCCTCCCTCTCTCCACCCTACCTCCTCCTCACCTCTTCTGCCTCCTTCTCTCCCTCTCCTCCTCCCTCTCTCCTTCCTCTCTCCACCCTCCCTCCTCCTCCCTTTCTCCTCCTCCCCCTCTCCCTCATCCCCCTCTTCTTCCACTCCCTGTTCCTCCCCTTCTCCTCCTCCTCCCCATCTCCCTGCTCCACTCTTCTCCCTCTCCCTGCTCCTCCCCTTCTCCTCCACGGCCGTGCACCTACTCCTCCTTTCTCCATCTGCTCCTCCCACCGCTCCCTCCCCTATTAAACTAAGGCTATTTACACTATGGATCCTCGCCTCAAAGCTTGACAATCCGCTCATGTATATATGAGGGATGATTCTATCAGAGATTGGCTCATGTCGTGAGCGGGACCTGCAGTATCCCACATTCCCATGCAATTGTGCCATTCACTCATGCGCCCATTTAGCGCGGGTACATGGTGGGGGTGGGGGGTGCTTTACGACCTATTAACCTTATATACCTTTTTGTATATATTTATAATTTCTGGCTAATCAGGAATTTATTTTTGTATTAACCAGACATCGAGCTACCTATGTGCAACAAGATCAGCTAGATCTAAATAAAGAATTCTTGAATTGAATAATTTCGAACATTGAACAAATATTCAAAATGACATGAACACAATCAACTGCTCAGTACACTGCAGGTTTAACTGCAGCCTTAATTGTACAACTCGGGGCGGCGGGGGACACGTCGATATATGTAATTTACAATTGTAATGGCGGCCAAACAAGGATGGGGAGATTTTTGTACCGTTTATGCTCGTATAATTAATAGGATGTAAGGACGTGGAGGCTGGGGTGAGGCTGGGATGGGGGTCTATACTATAGCAGGACCACCCACACTATACATGCCTGGTATGATATATACGGCGGTGCAGTAATTAAGAGACCACACACAGTCCATCGTACCCACTCCACCATAATGCCAGGTGCCACAACTCTCACCTTTAATGAACCTCCCTCACACCTGCCCCCGGCCTCTTCCTACACACAACCTGTAATAGATAACTGCACTGGGCGGAGGGCGGAGGCCAATCAGTCGTATACATATCGGTGGCCGGTTATGGAGGTACACAGTCCATCGTACACACTTGTTACACATGGATGCACATATTACATGGGTACAAATATTACATGGGTACAAATGTACAAATATTTCATGTTTACCAGAACTACCGACGGTTCAACTCGTAGTTGTCTTCCTCTAGTATCTGAGGTGTCGGGGTCGGTAGGAGAAACTGCAGCCGCGCCTGGGTTCGAACCCACACCTCCTCCCCACAAACACACACACCCCTGTACACTACTCACTGCCTCCTGCAGTCACCGACACATGATCATAGCGTCCCAAACATCACCCAAACATGACCAGTTGTCCCCCATGGACGTGGCCAGGACTTCCTGTCCAGCAAAGCCAGCCGATACCCCCAGCCTCCATGTCGCCAGTACCAATATCTATATAGGCTGCCCAACTGATGCCCGCAATTGAACCAATGCAATGTTGAACCCCGTTAAGATAACGTAGTAGTCTAATTTCTAGCGATGATGTAACTCCCGACACTGTCTTCCACCATTATACATTTTCTATAAAAGTCCCCCCCCCCCCCCCGCCCACAATACCAACCAACCCTCCACTCTTCACGACGCGATTTGAGGCAAGAACTTCGCGCAATGGCTCCTTGGGCAGGAAGGAGAGGGAGTGTGTGTGTGTGTGGGGGGGGGGGGGGGCTATTTAGTGGGGCGTGAGTGAAAGAGGGCAAATAGTTTACTGTGAGGTGTCCCACACTGATGAGTGGTATTGAGTATCACTGTGTTGTGAGACTGTGTACATGCACTCTGTCCTACTGCAGGGTTTATATGGCCACAAACACACAATCTCTGCTCCCCAACACACACAGCTTCATGGAACTTTGTAGAACATGGCCTCCTGTAGTCACCAAGACTAGCAGGACCTGCTAGAGTGGGCTGCTTCATAGAGAATAAGGTGTATTGAGTGCTACAGGTATTCATAATAATGGTGGAAGACAGCTTTTAAATCCTAGCGTTTCCTGAAGATGAAGAGAGCAGAGAGTAAAGGAGAAATAAGGAAGGAGATGGAGAGATAGACAAAAGGGAGAGACAGAGAGAGGGGATGGAAAGAGAGCAGGGACAGAAAGAGGACAGTGAGTAGAGATAGATTGATCTATAGGAAAGCTACTACAGTACTCACACATGGGTATAACTGACACACCGTATACTACTATACTACTCACACATGGGTATAACTGACACACTGTATACTACTCACACATGGGTATAACTGACACACCGTATAATACTATACTACTCACACATGGGTATAACTGACACACCGTATAATACTATACTACTCACACATGGGTATAACTGACACACCGTATAATACTATACTACTCACACATGGGTGTAACTGACACACTGTATACTACTCACACATGGGTATAACTGACACACTGTATACTACTCACACATGGGTATAACTGACACACTGTATACTACTCACACATGGGTATAACTGACACACTGTATACTACTCACACATGGGTATAACTGACACACTGTATACTACTCACACATGGGTATAACTGACACACTGTATACTACTCACACATGGGTATAACTGACACACTGTATACTACTCACACATGGGTATAACTGACACACCGTATACTACTCACACATGGGTATAACTGACACACCGTATAATACTATACTACTCACACATGGGTATAACTGACACACTGTATACTACTCACACATGGGTATAACTGACACACTGTATACTACTCACACATGGGTATAACTGACACACTGTATACTACTCACACATGGGTATAACTGACACACTGTATACTACTCACACATGGGTGTAACTGACACACTGTTAATCAAGGGGCACTGCGCCATGCTACCTTAATCCTGTCATGGAATGTTCAATATACATTCACTATGCAATCTATTGGGACCTCAATAAATAATACAAGTTCCATGTTGTTAGATCTACTTTTTCCGCTCGAAATATCGATCCATATTTGGACACAGACATGAGGGCGCAGAGATTGACCTCGCCACCTCTCCCTCAGCTGGAATGTCACAGCCGGGATTCCATTGTCCTCCACATTCAGGCTTTGCATGAAATGACTTAATGAGGACACATTAATGAATATTCATCATTAGACGGACATGGCGAGGCTGTGTATGGGGTTGTGGGGGTTATTGTGCGTCTCATGGTTTACCAGCTCTTATATAGCTATAGCTGGTCTTCCACTGAATCGTATAAAACACCATATATATATTAGTTACAAATATTTGGAATAGATACTTAAAATGCATGGTGCCATGAACGACACTTGTGCACAACGGGGTTGGAACACACACCATTTATATGCATGCAGATGCTAAGCAGCTGAGACCAGGGCCGCACCCTGCCCACATATTGGTATGTGGTGCTGGTGGGTTGGGGACATGGGGGCACGCTGACCCGGGCTTATTGTCCCACGTGGGGGCGCCATCACGTGACTATTTAGTGGATGCTTGTTAATTTCCTGAGACTAAATTACACTGCAAGATGTGAAGCCATGAATCATACTTGGCAGTTGTCTCATATTGCCGCCAGTTCCCCAACACACAGCAGCCATGTAAACAAACATGCTCTGCTGGACGCAACGCGGCTTCCCTGTTTATAAATCAACTCAGGGCTTATTTTACTAAACACACATTTCTCTCAAACAATAATTTTGCAGACTGAAATAAGAGCGCTTTCCTGTGTATCGCAGTCTTTTCCACCCTTATCGCTGGATCATGGAAAGGGGCTTTTATATTTACGAGTGAACATTTGGATTTCCCTCAAGCTGAGAAGCATAAAATCCTAAGAGCCTCGGGGGAGCCTGGGCTATTCATAGTGCACGAGGATTGGCCAGTCTTCCTCCTTCCCCCTGCCCCCCCCCCCCCACCTCATCACCTCTCCCAACTCTCACACGCTAAATGCACAGGAAGCTCTCAATGCGCATGCCTGGACGCTCAGTACCGGTTGACCTCGTTCTGAACCTCACGACCTGCTCTTGATCGGTTTCCATGGTAACTGTGTTTACACAGATCCACTCATTTAATGGCCACTAGAGGGGTAGTGTGCGGGATCAGGGCTATTGTTGGAGGTCACCTCGCCCTGCCGCCAGGTTTAATTGTGAGTTTAATTCCCAGAGTGGAAAAGAAGGGAAGAAGGAGGAGGGAGAGGGGGGAGGGGGAGGGAAGAAGGAGGAGGGGGAGGGGGAGGGAAGAAGGAGGAGGGGGAGGGAAGAAGGAGGAGGGGGAGGGGGAGGGGGAGGGAAGAAGGAGGAGGGGAGGAGGAGGAGGAGGGGGAGGGAGAGGGAGAGGGAGAGGGGGAGGGGGAGGGGGAGGGAAGAAGGAGGAGGAGGGGGAGGGGGAGGGAAGGAGGAGGAGGGGAGGAGGAGGGGGAGGGAGAGGGAGAGGGGGAGGGGGAGGGGGAGGGAAGAAGGAGGAGGAGGGGGAGGGGGAGGGAAGGAGGAGGGAAGGAGGAGGGAAGAAGGAGGAGGGGAAGGGAAGAAGGAGGGGGAGGAGGGGTAGGAGGGGAGGGAAGAAGGAGGAGGAGGAGGAGGGGGAGGGGGAGGGGGAGGGAAGAAGGAGGAGGGGGAGGAGGGGGAGGGGGAGGGAAGAAGGAGGAGGGGGAGGGAAGAAGGAGGAGGGGGAGGATGGGGAGGGGGAGAGAAGAAGGAGGATGGGGGTAGGGAGGGACAGGAAAGAAGCGGGAGGGGCAGGAGGGTGAGGGAGGGGGAGGAGAGAGTGGGAGGAGGAGGAGGAGAGAGTGGAAGGAGGGGGAGGAGAGAGTGAGAGGAGGGGGAGGAATGACTGAGGCCGTGGAGAGGGTCACACAGTTTTGTATGGAGCTAGATGTGGCAGAGGAAATGCCGGCACACATCTGGTAACGTTTTGTTGATAACAATTGGTCATATAACGCATACCACAGTTTTTATTATAAGATCATGCGTCTGATAAGTTGTGAAATCCTTGGCTCATTATAAAACTATCGGGAAGTGGAGAACAGTAACAGATCAAAACTCTAGCAGGAATATGGCTTACACATTAACTCAGAATCCCATCACGTGTGGAAGGTGTGTCAATTTTTCTCAAGATTTGGATTAAAATATGGATTAAACAAATTAAACAAGAACAAAGTACATTCACAAACCTGCTATATAGGGCGGAATGACCGAGTCAACTGTGAGAAGGACCAAGGGGCATGAGTAAGCAAGGGCAGTGCGTGAGAATCAATACTGGTCTTGGCCCAAAGTGGAGAGAGGGAGGGAAAGCCTCTCGCCTCAAACCGCAAAGTGCCATTATAATTCCATTAAGACCGCAAAATGTCATCATATTCCCATTACAACGCCGAGTCCTAGGCCAGGAACCGATTAGCGAAGTAGGCGTCTAATCACTGACATACCATTCCTATCTGATCTGATATTGTATTGTCTGATCTGATACTCTATTGTCCTTTTCATATTACACAAACAAAGCGAATCAAATCGTTGTAAACTGGTTTATCAAATTGGTTCCGTTCACATTACCACATAATGCGCTTTGAAGCGCTATCTGGAGGTCAGTTCTGTTGACAATACAATCTGTATAGTTCAGTATCCCCCCCCCCCCCATACACACAACAGATATTCTGTTCTGTTCACACTAACAAAAATAACATAGGCAAAGCAAAGTGAATCGAATCGAGTTCTAGAATTCACCTCCACCCTTTAAGGGCGAGAGGATCTGATAAGGGGGGTTTTCTTTCAATTGTCACTTATTGTGTCCACACTTAGCATTATAAAAACAAAAAAATCTTTTGATACTCCAAATATCAGTGAAGTTATAGTCTTTCAAAGTTGCCTGCTTAAATTTTCAGCTAAACTACTTAGCCTAAGTGAATTTGTAAAAGGAGATGGACCATCAAAGAAGCGATGACCATTTTGCTCTACGAAATGCGATTTGTACTGAGTCAATTGCACATGAACCTAAATTTTCTGCTCTACTACATATGAGTTGTATTTTAGAAATTTCCTGTTTTAATGTCACCATAGCAACCATTTACCATATGCACATTTTTTCAATTGAAAGAAAACGAGTTGTTTGGTTGCATTGGAAAACATTCTAAAGCAACCATTTTCAAAATCCATCAACTTTTACAACCATTCATTTAACCAGCATGAAAAACTGAATAAATGGCAAAAAAATAAATTTAGATTTAGATTTTTGTCCAATTTAACAATAAATATTGCATAAATAGAGTTATATTTTTTCCAATTTAGCCACAATCTATTATGGAAACCAAATTTGTTGCATCTACCAGGCACAAGAACTGTTTCTGATTATTGGTCCTTACAATATGACGCAAATAATAGTACATATATCTATATACTATTCGCCCTGATAGTATAGGGTTAACGTGTTGTTGCGTGGTGGAACATCCCCTTAACATGATGCTGCGTGTGGTGGAACACACCCTTAACGGTTATGGTTGCTGGCTGTAATGTTTCAGTGGCGAGGGTAGCAGGAACCCACGATGTCTCTATGTGAGAGATATTGGTTTATTCAAGCCCTCGAGCCCTATATATGCCTCCACTGTGGCAGGGAAGATAGCATTGCAGCGCTGCTGGGTAAAGTGTTCATGATGGATCCAGGTTTCCTTTTATTCTTAGCCGGCCATTTGTAACCTTGGAAACTGATTAACTTCTAAACTGTGCTATGTTACCATGGTAACAGCAGCCTCTTCTGCTGCTGCCTTATGCCGCCAGTGATTATAATAATTAGTAAAGAACATTTCTAAAAGAGAGGTAGTGTAAATCCACTACTTGAGCAAGAAGGCTCAAACGAGTTCATCTTTTTTTAAATGTCTTTATTTCTCAAACATAACAATCTTCACTTTATAATAGTGTGCTTTAATTCTCACATCTACTTGTATTTTACCGGCAGGTCTCACTGCATGGTTGCTTTTAGTATAATATAATCTCAATATACACATCAGACCAAGCTCACCATGTATCCAGTGGGGCGATAGCCTCTAATGTGATGGATTGCGCTTTTAGATTTCGTTTTTTCAACAATAAAATTCTAAGACTTACACTGGTCTACACATTGGCCTCTGGGGCCGGAAACAGAAGGTATATTCTGCTTATCATAGTTAGTACTCTATATCACCACCAGAACACCTCCTCCAGCTACCTGCACGGTGCAGGGGCGGGGGGTGGGGTGCAGGGGGTGTTATCTCTCCCCACTCTTATGACCACTGTATACCGGCAGATGTTCTGTGGGTATCTCTCAGCCTTGATGTATTCATTTATGTACGCATAAAACATCAATCATGAGTGCACACTAATATTGACACTTTTTAGTGTTAGATAAATCACTGTTCTCACTTTAACCAGGACGGCTTGACTATATTATAGCGCTTATAGAATAGGTTCCGAGCGGGGAAATAAGAAACTCACTAGAAGGTGTGAGGAAGACGTGACTATTCTCGACAAAATCCCTGCTTAGTTGGAGGCCATCTGTATAGCCTTGAATGAATGGCTCGACCCACCTATATACTGAATGCCTGCATGTTATCCGGTAGAAATAACTGCAACACTGAACCCGTGTCTGTCCTGTGGTTCTCCCGGCACTTGCGGACATAGAGAAATATTCAAGCAGATTTTGACTTTTTCAATCCTGGTGCGTAAAGCATGGCGGGTGTCAGTATGGGTGTAGAGCTTATGTGTGAGTAAAAGCCTCAGCCACCGTGACTGGTGAATATACTGAATGCATAATAACAATGGTGGCGAGCCGCTCAGTGCGGCTGTATATACACAGCTGTAGTGTGGCGGGGGGAGCGCGGCCCGGGGCTGCATGCTCTCACTGCCCTGCAGTATAGAGCTGTGTATGGCTGTTTGTTGTCATTAGTGCATTACTAGAGCTGCCGGTCAGTAAGCTACAGGGGGTGGTCAGTGCCCCGTTATGAGGTACAGGTGTGTGGTCCCGGGGGTGTTTGACCAGTGTCCAGGTGCGAACACATGCCCCTAACCCCGACCCCCTGCATAGCCCCAGGGCGGCCTGACTGACCATTGTTATATTGGTCAGCTGCTGGGGGTGGGGGGCAGGAGAAGTGACCATTGGTCTACACTTAAACACACCCCGTCATCAGCTGATAGCAGGGCCTGGTGGCCCTGGCCGGGGGCACACAAGCTTTATGGAGGGGAGCTGTCATAGACATTAAATGTCAGGGACACTCCCATATACTGTATGCACACACTGTCTGTCAGGGACACTTCCATATACTGTATGCACACACTGTCTGTCAGGGACACACTCCCATATATACTGTATGCACACACTGTCTGTCAGGGACACTGCCATATGCTGTATGCACACACTGTCTGTCAGGGACACTCCCCCATATACTGTATGCACACACTGTCTGTCAGGGACACACTCCCATATGCTGTATGCACACACTGTCTGTCAGGGACACTCCCCCATATACTGTATGCACACACTGTCTGTCAGGGACACACTCCCATATACTGTATGCACACACTGTCTGTCAGGGACACACTCCCATATACTGTATGCACACACTGTCTGTCAGGGACACTCCCATATACTGTATGCACACACTGTCTGTCAGGGACACTGCCATATGCTGTATGCACACACTGTCTGTCAGGGACACTCCCCCATATACTGTATGCACACACTGTCTGTCAGGGACACACTCCCATATACTGTATGCACACACTGTCTGTCAGGGACACTGCCATATGCTGTATGCACACACTGTCTGTCAGGGACACTCCCCCATATACTGTATGCACACACTGTCTGTCAGGGACACACTCCCATATGCTGTATGCACACACTGTCTGTCAGGGACACTCCCCCATATACTGTATGCACACACTGTCTGTCAGGGACACACTCCCATATACTGTATGCACACACTGTCTGTCAGGGACACACTCCCATATACTGTATGCACACACTGTCTGTCAGGGACACACTCCCATATACTGTATGCACACACTGTCTGTCAGGGACACTCCCATATACTGTATGCACACACTGTCTGTCAGGGACACACTCCCATATACTGTATGCACACACTGTCTGTCAGGGACACACTCCCATATACTGTATGCACACACTGTCTGTCAGGGACACACTCCCATATACTGTATGCACACACTGTCTGTCAGGGACACTCCCATATGCTGTATGCACACACTGTCTGTCAGGGACACACTCCCATATACTGTATGCACACACTGTCTGTCAGGGACACTCCCATATACTGTATGCACACACTGTCTGTCAGGGACACACTCCCATATACTGTATCCACACACTGTCTGTCAGGGACACTCCCATATACTGTATGCACACACTGTCTGTCAGGGACACACTCCCATATACTGTATGCACACACTGTCTGTCAGGGACACTCCCATATACTGTATGCACACACTGTCTGTCAGGGACACTCCCATATACTGTATGCACACACTGTCTGTCAGGGACACTCCCATATGCTGTATGCACACACTGTCTGTCAGGGACACACTCCCATATACTGTATGCACACACTGTCTGTCAGGGACACTCCCATATACTGTATGCACACACTGTCTGTCAGGGACACACTCCCATATACTGTATGCACACACTGTCTGTCAGGGACACTCCCATATACTGTATGCACACACTGTCTGTCAGGGACACACTCCCATATACTGTATGCACACACTGTCTGTCAGGGACACACTCCCATATACTGTATGCACACACTGTCTGTCAGGGACACACTCCCATATACTGTATGCACACACTGTCTGTCAGGGACACACTCCCATATACTGTATGCACACACTGTCTGTCAGGGACACACTCCCATATACTGTATGTACACACAGTCTGTCAGGGACACTCCCATATACTGTATGCACACACTGTCTGTCAGGGACACTCCCATATACTGTATGCACACACTGTCTGTCAGGGACACTCCCATATACTGTATGCACACACTGTCTGTCAGGGACACACTCCCATATACTGTATGTACACACTGTCTGTCAGGGACACTCCCATATACTGTATGCACACACTGTCTGTCAGGGACACTCCCATATACTGTATGCACACACTGTCTCTGTCACACGGAGCAGGCATTACTTTCTTTCAAAACATTTATAACTGGGCTAAAACCATCCAAGACTAAAGTTACTTGAAAATCCATGATCTTTGGAAATAAGCAATGGATGTAGGCCTATGTGGCAACAGTGGTATTTTGGCGGTCGCTGCATGATAAGAACGTATATATACCAGATCATTGGTTCTACATGGAACATAGGGCCTATACACATAACTACCCGGGATTCAAGGCGGGAGTGAATATTCACCGATGATGGTCAAGGGGCAGTAGCCCCGCGACCGTCATCGGTGAATATTCACGACGCCGAGAATCCAAGGGTCCTGTGTTTATTTCACCCCGCACACTAAACTAAGCTTAGATTAACATGATCTATAGCGATTTTGAGGTTTAAATGGTTAAATAATTATTTCTTTAGCTTGATTTGCTTCGAAAACATAGTTCGGAAGAAGAGCCGGAACTGCGGAAGATCAGAAAGCACGCATGCGCACAGTGTACCAAAAACTAGGTCGACCGTGTATTTCCTGTGAGCAATATCGCTTCAGTTACTGACCAGCTAAACAATATACAGAGCCTAAGTTATCTCTATGGGCTGAGCATATCAAGGGTGAAATAAATAACATCATTTTTATTTTTTTCTGTAAAATACCCTCAAAGAGAAATCGTATCACCAAGGTGAGTGCAGTAAGCACAGACGGTGCACTAGAGATATATACGTGGCTGTTTAGCACACGTATCCTCCATAACTTTACAGGGGGAAATTCTGACAGGGTTACACAAGGACAAGGAAAAGAGCTTTTCTCTTCTGTCGAAGCAGGCTTTTCAGTGAAGGCTAATTAAGGCTTTAGAACTGATTGGACTAGCCTTGACTGCATGTGGCACTGGAGCCATGGTTTATACCCACCATGAGTTAGACACAGAGTGAATGGACGCTGTGTCATCAGGTTAAAGCCAATTATTGCTCCAAGTTTAGCAACTATAGCTGCCTATTTAGCTACAAAATGGCCGCTGTTGTCTGGAGAAAGTGAAGGATTGAGGCGCAGGGAGGAAACAATTAGAGAGGTTTGCTAGTTAGGCCGCCAGATGGGGTGCATGTAAACTAGAGCTGTGGCAGTAAGTTGTGCATCTTGTTAATAAACCTTAATTACAGACGCTAGGGGGCGCGGGGTCTAGAGCGGGTGGGTCTACATGTACTAAGGTAAATTATGTTCCTGGACAGAAGCCTTCACGTAATGATTACCACATAGCTTGTTTAAAATATAAATTGTGTACATGTGATTTTTTCCATTTGTGTACCATGAAATTATTGGGTTAACCCAACATTGTTCGCAAATAAAATTTTTCTAAAAAAAAGGCCCTCTGACTTGATATATATACACACCCTCAACACGACCCCATGCCTAATACCCCCGGAGACTTTTAGAGGGGCTGACACATATACCCTGTTCTACCATGCAGTGATCTACCCTCGCCCCGATACACGGGTATATTACATCAATACATGTAAACACTTTGTACGTTTGAATGTCACCTGTAGCCAATATCTGTCCTATATACATGTGTATACATGTATATATCCATGTAATAGTATTGATACACGACTTATATAGCACCTGGTACAACGCTATGTGTGTTATTACCCCCCTGTATGTAGGCAGCATGATTTACAGCAACATTTAACTCTGCTTCAACAAGTGAAGGTCAGTAAAGGTGTATCGTTCCAGGTCTACCAGCATTACAGCGGTGACGCATGGAGACTTTTCCCTATACTACTTACATGTGCGAGTAGTATATGGGGAGTGTATGGGTGAAGGCACACACAGGGCGGGGCTGGTCGCCTGCTGCTGCTGCTGCTGTATAGCATGCACCATGATGTAATGATGCATGGAGGGATATTCTAGACATGTTGTCTATACTATACTTGTCTCCCCAAGTCTAGGGTGTCTCTTACCAACACAGTATACCATAGACTGGTTGGAGGGAGTCAGATGGAGTCAGTGGGTGTTAGGGGAGTCAATGGGAGTTTGAGCAACTCGGAGGGGGCTGCGGGGGATGTCTTGGAGAGAGTCAGAGGGAGTCATGGGTATATAAGGAGATTCAGGGCATGCAGCAGGCCATTATCATCAATAGGGTTATCCACATAGAGGGCTGATTCCTGACCTCTTGTACCTGCTCGTCCTCATGAGCACTTGAGCCCTAGCAAACCCCTCCATGTGAGCAGCAGGAGTGTTCACTGAGACTCTCATGTGCTTCAGAGGAGCCGCCTGCCGCCTGTGATGTAGTGGCGTATCCCAGGGCGTTAATGCGCAGATACATGCTGAGAGCTCCTATTGTTATTATTACTGTTATTGTAATTGTTGTTATTATAACACTCAGGCAGGCGTTATGTTAGCGTGAGAGTGCAGACGTATAGTGGGGTAGGGATTACACAATCTGCTGTCAGCAAGCTGTCACACTGTCACAGTAGAGTCACTATGGACAGGCTAAGTGCCACTAGAGCCTACTTGACATGGCAGCGCCGCCGTCACACTAATCTACCTCCATTATGTGCCCTCAGTAGGGGCTCTAGTACTCAGCCTGCCGCCAGGGCGCGCCAGTAGTACCAGGGCTTACCTCCATCACATCACCACCTGTCACACCCTTCTGTCACATGCTTGTGTCACGCCTGTCACTCACATGTTTGTGTGCAACACTTAATATAACAATGCGAGGCCACAGTTGCTCCACTCAAGTCATTCTCTACAACTGCTGGTCCACCTCCCCATGGCGTGAGCGCGGTGCAAATGCGCTAACGTGAAGAAACCACAAGTATTGCCATGGCCGCTATCAGTATCAGCAGACAGATTCATCTTTTTAATGTTTAATCCAGGTATGAATGGATCCCTTTCCAGCACTATCGCCACAGGTTACCCATATTGATATCGATATAGAGGCACCGCTACACAAGTGGCAATTATCTTTCGGCCAGGCATAACCATCTTATTTCCACTCTTTCAGTCTCTCTCTCAGAACTGAAGGCCCATGCCACTGCCCATCTATCAGAGGCCGACTGGGGCGGGGGTAAATGTGGCTATTTATATGTGTGGCGGCGGCCGGGCGGAGACAAGGGTGGGAAGTGGCGGTGTTTGCAGTGTGCAGAGATTGGGGCGCTCTGGCCCGGGCCTACAGAGAAGCGGTGACAAAAGGCGCTTTCAGACGCGGGGATGGGATGACGTCCCTGTCCTGATAAGTTTCATGTCAACTGCGCCGACGGCGGCTGCAGCGGGCGTCTCCGCGGCTGCCTTAGAATGGTGAGGTTTGATTAAATCTGAGGCGGGGAGGCGAGGATCCCAACACCATCTGCGCCCTAATCTCACACCCTGCCGCCCGCCGTATTTTATATGTTGTAGAGGGCTATATGGGGCTGCACACAGCATAATACACACGGTGTATAATACATGTGCGCTGTACAATGGTAGATATTGGCCAGGCAGCGTGCACTGAGACCGGCCGCACGGGGGGATGCATCTACTACAGCCTGGTGTAAAGTCATCAGTCTTTTCATGCATCATCCTGTCATCTAAACAGCGATATCCGCGTCTACCCGCGTCCATTTCCCTCGTCTTTTACTCTCTTTGCTGTCATCACTTTGTCCTCTTTATGTTTTATATGCATATTGATGTTTAGCTGTTCAGCTCTATAGCTGCTGGTGATACACTAACTCCTGCATGGGTGGTATATGGACCTTTCTTGCTTAGAGGAAACATGCTAATCTTCTCGTTATGGTATCTCCTCATTTTACCCGTGAGAAACATACTTGTATACATGTACATACGTCTACATGATATATATATATATATATGTATACGTATGCAATGAACAGGATATTTAATACTGTGAATACACACATGTAGGTCTTCCAGGCTACACTTTTCATTTATATGGAAGATGAAAATATTTACCTAATACATAGCTACCATATATGTACAGGTTAACTAGCGGTTAAAGGAGCGTGAATATTGCACGAGTTAAGTAGCAACGAGCGCAATACGCAAATCACGTAAATCACTAGTGAAATACACACTATGCGTAAATCACTCTAGATACGTTGTTTTCAGAGCAATGCGTGTATACAGGGTTCTAACCAGGATTTTTTCTCAGAGTGGCGCTAGTCGGCAATCCCAGCCCTTTTGCGGGGGGTATGGGGGGGTTCTCCCCCCAGAAAATTTTGGACTCATACTCTTTAAATGGTGCATTCTAGTGCATTTGCGACGAATACATGTATATATTTTTAACACTTGTATTTGAAGGCTATTTTACAGAATCAGGCTCTAAATTCTTAGGAAAACATCAAACTATTAATCAACATGATTAATAGTATCTGTATCTGGGTGTGGTCAGGGCAGTTTCCCCACTGGAAAATTTTTTAAAACATAGTTGATCATGGTGCATGCTGGTGCATTTGAGACAGAACCTACCAGAGTTTTCAATATATGTTTTCATGTTGTTTATCCATTGGAACTATTCATATAGGAATTATCAATTACTAAATAACTAAATAGCTTAATCAAAACAGGATTTAATGCAATGAATTTAGACAAAATTGTAAAGGGTAGCATGAATTATATTCCGAATATCAATCTCAGGCTCCTTTAGATTCAGCATGCACCACTGTTAGGACGGAGCTGGCAATGCTGTCTAGGCTCCATATATAACTCCTTGTATTAATGCAGGAATAATATTTTTAATTATCTGTCACGTTGGAACTGAGAAAACATTTGATGTCTCATTTACTTGATCAAACATATTAATACTTCGTCTGTTTTTGTAAAAAAAAAAAAAAAAAAAAAAAAAAAAAATTTTATTTTTTATTTTTGTCAAATTGTCAGCACGGCGGCAGCTTCTCTCAGCGCGGCGCGGCGCCGCAGCGCCGCGCTTTAGTTAGAACCCTGGTATAATAAAGTTATATATAGCTCCCTGGTTTTACAGGTTCTTGCTGATTGTGTATAAGTCCCTATCTGCCTCAAGCTCTAAATGGGTTTGTACCTTTAACTCTTTGTACGCCGTAGCATATCACCTTGCATTTTTACAACATACGCCAACTTGCAATAATGTAGAGCAACAATTAAGCGAAATTAATATTTTCTTAAATTTTGAAATAACTTAGGTGATTGATTAGGTTACATCGCAAGAAGAATAGGTGTGTAGTTCGGTATATATAGACAGTCAATTAAAATGTTGTAAAGGTTTAATTTGTTTTAAAAAAAAGAGATACCCTTTTATAGAAGTGTGATATCAACAGTGATTCTTTGTGCTAGAGCCTGGGTATGAGCCTGTAAGCGACAGGGGCAGTATAATGGTGGATGGGCGGGGGACCCGCCACCACCCGCCACCACCTGGCCACCACCACACCTCCATCAATCATGCATATGCTACCCCAGTGGGCCTGCCAGAACCAATCTCACAATTAAATATAAAAATATAGTTCTTCTAACTTCAAACAAAGACAGTGGAGGGTATTGATGATAAATAGTGGAGGAGGAGGAGGAGGAGACAGACTGGTAGAGCGGGCAGGCATAGGGCAGGTGTGGATCAGTGTGTGTAACTGATACACTCCACTGGTGATGTAAGACTTGTCCACAAAGCCACGAGTGTATGTGTGTGCGGGGGGGGGGGGGGGGGCATGTTGGAGCTGTCTGTTTCTATCATATGCCCGTAGCAAACTAAAATATTGAAATATAAACCATTATAGCTTTTTATTCTGAATCGCCATAAAGTATTTAAAAGTTAAAATAAAAATAAATTCGAACCTATGTTGAATATTTTTATTGCACCCCCAATATCCCACCTCATACAAAATAGGCGTATGATATGTCTTTTTAACTTTCTTTCTAGAGGGTAATATGGAATACCAAGGCTACGGTTGGGGCTATACTGTATACCACTCTATATACTGTGGTCACTACTAAATTGCTTCCTATTGACTCACTGCAGCAGCACGGTCAATAGTAGTTCCAACTTATTGACTCCAAGAAAATGGCTCCAGATTTGAGCCCAAAGAAATTGCTCTTCTGGTAGTGCATGTCACGGAGTATATAGTGTTGGCATCTATCAAATGTCAGAGACATTCCCTTATATTATACATCTGTATACTTAATGCTTAATCTGTATACTTAATGCTTTCAATACTATAAATAACTGCTTGGAAAATAGGTGAAAGCCTCTCCATTCACCCTCCTCTACTTCCTCTAGGACTACATTTCTGATCAGTGGATTGTGTTACATATTATAGTATGCACTAAATACCCGGTGTTAGTTTTAAGGTTTTGTCCCCCTTTTTAATGACTCGTTTACAAATTTAAGTTTTGTGTTACATATTAGTTGTACACTCAAGGTCTGTGTTAATGGTTTGGGTCCTATACCTAGTCTCTGTGCCCCATGCCTAGGCTCTGTGCCCCATGCCTAGGCTCTGTGCCCCATGCCTAGGCGCTGTGCCCCATGCCTAGGCTCTGTGCCCCATGCCTAGGCTCTGTGCCCCATGCCTAGGCTCTGTGCCCCATGCCTAGGCTCTGTGCCCCATGCCTAGGCGCTGTGCCCCATGCCTAGGCTCTGTGCCCCATGCCTAGGCTCTGTGCCCCATGCCTAGGCGCTGTGCCCCATGCATGCCTAGGCTCTGTGCCCCATGCCTAGGCGCTGTGCCCCATGCCTAGGCTCTGTGCCCCATGCCTAGGCTCTGTGCCCCATGCCTAGGCGCTGTGCCCCATGCCTAGGCTCTGTGCCCCATGCCTAGGCTCTGTGCCCCATGCCTAGGCGCTGTGCCCCATGCATGCCTAGGCTCTGTGCCCCATGCCTAGGCGCTGTGCCCCATGCCTAGGCTCTGTGCCCCATGCCTAGGCTCTGTGCCCCATGCCTAGGCGCTGTGCCCCATGCCTAGGCTCTGTGCTCCATGCCTAGGCTCTGTGCCCCATGCCTAGGCTCTGTGCCCCATGCCTAGGCTCTGTGCTCCATGCCTAGGCTCTGTGCTCCATGCCTAGGCGCTGTGTTACACACTGAAGTCTTGGCAGCCCAGAGGCTACCCACTGAAGGTCCAAGTCCTGCATTATGGCAGGTATTAAGGCATCAAAACTGAGGTGTCATGTGCAGATTGAGGCGAGGATGAGTGGCCTGTGTCTCCTCATGTTACAGGCCAGCATGACACGTCACACGCCAACATGTGCTGTCAGGGCTGCAGCGTGCAGATAGCGGTTGGTACGTCTGCATGCAGCCCGTGGCAGCTAATGACGGCCTTGTAGTCGTGTAACCAGAGATAATGTACTTACAGGCTTACATGCTCATCAAGATGTAGTTTAGGTACGAGCTGCTCTTACCTTTTAGTTTACCTTGATGCATGAAATAGAAGCTAAACACTACACTCTGTTATGTACATTTGTATATTAAAGCTACTTTCTTCATACTGGAAGATGTGAATACTAGAAATGAAGAGGAAAAGTTGGTGTTTTTCATTTTTCATGCCCACATATTGACAAAAATAGGATCCTAGTGTTCACCGAATTTGGTTTTACACCAGGCTTACATGATATGCCTCCTGCCTCGGGGCTGTCGGATGTGTTGGGAATGAATAGACCGCAAATAGAAAATTACATTTGTCGCGGGAAATTAATTTGCTGGCAATGCAGCTTTTATATAAGATGAGAATAATATATGTAATATCAGTTTCGAAATCAATGATTTAGTATTCTTTTTTCATTAGAAAGGTTTCGTCGGGAAAAACACGCAGAAAATACTAATGCGCAAAATCACCCAATCTTGGAAAGCAAAACAACGTCATGGTGGAGGTTACATGTTCTTCTAAAATTTCACTTGTCTGGGTGAGATGCGCACGCAGAGCCAGGTTTGAGGTCCAGCCTCTGCACATGCGCGCCTTCCATGTACCTCCACACCACATAAGTGTTGCTCATATTGCCGCTAGGGGCTGCGTCTGACGCAAGATAAGCGGCTGGGGTCGGATCCGCAGGTTTGTCTATAATAAGTTTAAAGTCCAATATTTCGCCCGTGTGTGTGTGTGTGGGGGGGGGGGGGGAGCAATGATGGGACAATGATGTGTCGAGGGAAACCGCTGTTATTTATAGACGAATGTGTGTAGATAATGTGTAAATAACATACATACTCCTAAAACTAAGTTGTGGCAGTACTGTAACGCATAGGTCTTAATTGACCTTCATTTAGTAATTGTACCTTTGTGAACACAGCGACAACTAATCTATACTTTTCGCGCTGAGGATTCTGGTTTGGATAGGGAACATTTGGATAAAAGGCCAGCGTTTTTACACCACTTCCGAATAACAGGTGTTTTATTTTCTCCTCCCTCATTATATCCAAGAGATCTATATATAAAACCCATCCATCGTGATACGATATCCTTTCTTGCCTGCACATAAAAGCATAATAGCAAATTAGATTAGAATGTCAATATAAATGTAACTGTTAAACCAGTTACACATCATATATTATTTTAAAACCATACATTCACTGTATTCATTATTTAAAGTATAATTCCAGTTCAACCTTTTTCAAATAATAACTAAAAATATCAAATTGTATTTCCAAATTCTAGTGATATATTCAAGTTCACCTAAGGTTTTCTAACATTCTGGAACGACAGAAATCATAAACAAACCATTTGCATAATTGGATCATTTCTCTTGTTTTGGGAAATAGGTGAAAACCTCTCCATTTATTGTCAAATATCTTTCATGCGATTGTTTTTGTCTTTGTAGTTTGTTGTATAAGATATATATATATATACACAAATTCAGGGGCTTGGTCTTAAGAAAAGATCTGTCTCTTTTCTAGATACGTAACTACTAACAGCGATAAACATAGAGTTGACTCTTTGGATCTACATACTATAATATAACGTATGTTCAACACTAACAACTTCTATGTACGGGTCTCTGCCATATAGTGTTTCTTTTTCATGAACCTTTTTGAGGAGGAACCTAATCTGAAGCCTCCCCATCTTCACAACCTGGCAGCTGTTTAGCTCTTTCTTTATTTCTCTTTCCCTCTAACTTCTTCTCTGATATAGAGTTATATATCTCCGTATCGTGATATAAACTCTTTTATCTTCAGTGCTTCACAATGGAAGGTGTATGGGTGGGTATTTATCATCCTATATGATTGCTGTTGTTCGGCCCATGATGAGTACTATTTTAAGGAGTTGATTGCATAATGTGCTACTAAGTCCACACGTTGATTCGGATAATGGTACACATCAACATCTATCTATAGATCAATAGGCTTGAAAGCTGAGAATGAATGACAAAGCAGAGTAGTGAAGAATTAGTTTGGGGCTCATAGAGCAATAGTGTTTCATCGAAAAATTGTTTTAATATTTAGAGATTCACTCATTCCCATGCAGTGTATAGTTTAAAAGTTAAATGAGACTTCCCTTCTAATATTTTCAATTTTTGCAGACTTTGATTGCTGAAATGGAAGAAAAACTCATCTCAAATGAGCTGAGAAATTGATAAACGGTAACGAATACTTTTCAGAGGGTGTCTAATTAAATAGGAAAATACGAAACAGTTAATGGAGAAGATAAAGGGCTATGAAGCCTTGTAATCACACATTCTCAGGATAAAAAAAGAAAAGAATTTTTTTAATAAGGGATATCAAAATTATTGTTCAAAAGCTTATATATGGGATGCGGTGAGCGCTGCTACGGCCGATCTGGCGTCGGGCATGCATCGGACGTAGACCAAACAATATGAAAATATTTTGATATTGTTGGCTCTACACCCGATTTACACCCGGGCGTTTCTTTGATTATATGTAAAACAAATTCTTTTAGGTATATTACCATGTCCCAGTCGGCTGTAGATCGACCGGATGGAGGTGCAGTTGATAGTATCCCTGTGGTTACAGTATGTGGGGAAGAATGTACGCAGTCTGACCGTCACACCGTCACACCAATCCAACTTTAGACAGAAGCACACTATAGTCATGTGTGACTGCTTTATATTAGTCAATAGATAATTAGGTGCCTCTGAATTGTGGTTGTTGCCTTCTCTGTGCTAACCAAATTATTAACCCATCTATGTAACATATCTAGCAAATCAATTCACGCCTGAACCCCGACAGCAGAGATCGCAAATGCCACTCAAATGGTTATTTCCTGGTTAAATAAAATATTCAAAAAAAATATTTGTCTGCCTCAACTTCTATTTCCTTCAATTCTTTCCATCTGTCCTATTATTACACGATGTTCCAGTGACTTTCTTCTCATTACATGACTAGAAGGCTTTGCTTTGTCACAGACGCCAGTAACCGTTGGTGGAAAGGCTTGAGTGCAGTGGGTGATGGGGGTGTGTGTATGTGTAGGTATAGGGGCGGGTGACATACAGTTACACTGGGGTGAGGTATGACAATGATACGCCAGGAATAGCAGTGTATGGAGGATGTGAGCAATTGTGGGGAGGGAGGGAGGGAGGGGTGCAGATCGACTCATCCTACATTGTATTGTGGGAAGGGTTGGATGGGTGAGCACATGGTGCGGTGAGACAAAGCCACGTTCTGTGCGCGTGTTTGGGGGGTTGGGGGTTGTTTTGAGGCTCAGTACAAAAACATGCCTGAATCAAAGGAAGCGAGAGGAGGCGAGTGTGTCTGTGTGGTGGGGAGGGGGATGGGGCGTCGTTGCCAGATTGTCTTATTGTCCAGGACCACTCTACCACGCTCACTTTGAGCTGCCATATTGGTCTGCGCGCGCAGCTGATATATGGCTCCCCAATATGGCACAATTACCATGGTTACACGCTGTTTTACGCAGACGACATTTGGTACAATGGGGCGGTCATCATGATTCTCCCTCACACGGATTCCTCATGTGTTAATTGTTCTCCTCCATAAGTTTCTCCCCTACCTTCACTGTTACTCCCACTAAGGGTAACACCCCTGCATTAGTAAGAGAGTTTTCCCTGGATAACCATACCTGAGACAACACTGGTGCAAGTTTATATTTTATACATGCATACATAATGTTCAATATAGTTGTTTCCCCCGTGTTGATATTGATATAGGTAAAATATATTTAATTCTTAAAGTAAGTTTTAAAAGCGTCCGTCCAATACCTGGAAAGACTGGGGATGGTGGTAAGATGATGTCCACTAGATAGTGAGAATTCGACCCCAATATATTGACCACACATACATGTAGGAATAGAATAACCATTCCTTCGATATGTTTCTACCATGCAGACTGCTTAATGCACACAGCGAGTTCTGGACGACGTGTGCATATACAGGGGCCCGCATGCCTGGTGTGAGTAGTATAAGGAATAAGTCTTTCTCCCCAGGCTCTGATATCCTGTCCATCCGACCCCTGCCGGCCGCCTCCCATATTAAGCCACCACGTGACTTCACGCCTTGCTGCGTCCTGCTGATGTTAATCTCAGCCAAAACGAGGCTCTCAAACATTGATGGCCACCTCAATCAATGGCGCCTCCTCACCCCGCCCCAGCCTGCGCGCGCACATGGGCCCGCAGGCGGAAGTGCTTTGGTACGGCCCTCTAAATGAGGAGAGTGGTAAGGAGATGGGGCTGCAGGGAATGGGGTAGTGTAAGAAAATGGGAGAGAATAGAAAAAAGTGGAGGGAAAGGCTATGGAGGAGGTAATGGTGCGTGGCAGGAATAAACGTGTATCGTAAAACATACACGACATAGAGAACCAGTTTATGGCAGGAAGGCACGGCAGAGTAGAGAGGGACATTACAATAGCTACAAGCTGCACCAACTTGTATTAGTGCAGCTTGTACTGGTTCACTGTACCATCTGTACAGCCTGTACTGTACCAACTGTACAGCCTGTACTGGCTTACTGTACCAACTGTACAGCCTGTACTGGCTTACTGTACCAACTGTACAGCTGTACTGTACCAACTGTACAGCCTGTACTGGCTTACTGTACCAACTGTACAGCCTGTACTGGCTTACTGTACCAAATGTACAGCCTGTACTGGCTTACTGTACCAACTGTACAGCCTGTACTGGCTTACTGTACCAAATGTACAGCCTGTACTGGCTTACTGTACCAACTGTACAGCCTGTACTGGCTTACTGTACCAACTGTACAGCTGTACTGGCTTACTGTACCAACTGTACAGCCTGTACTGGCTTACTGTACCAACTGTACAGCCTGTACTGGCTTACTGTACCAACTTTACAGCCTGTACTGGCTTACTGTACAATCTGTACAGCCTGTACTGGCTTACTGTATCAACTGTACAGCTGTACTGGCTTACTGTACCAACTGTATAGCCTGTACTGGCTTACTGTACCAACTGTACAGCTGTACTGGCTTACTGTACCAACTGTACAGCCTGTACTGGCTTACTGTACCAACTGTACAGCCTGTACTGGCTTACTGTACCAACTGTACAGCTGTACTGGCTTACTGTACAATCTGTACAGCCTGTACTGGCTTACTGTACCAACTTTACAGCCTGTACTGGCTTACTGTACCAACTGTACAGCCTGTACTGGCTTACTGTACAATCTGTACAGCCTGTACTGGCTTACTGTACAATCTGTACAGCCTGTACTGGCTTACTGTACAATCTGTACAGCCTGTACTGGCTTACTGCATCAACTGTACAGCCTGTACTGGCTTACTGTACCAACTGTACAGCCTGTACTGGCTTACTGTACCAACTGTACAGCCTGTACTGGCTTACTGTACCTTACTGTACCATCTGTACAGCCTGTACTGGCTTACTGTACCAAATGTACAGCCTGTACTGGCTTACTGTACCTTACTGTACAGCCTGTACTGGCTTACTGTACCAACTGTACAGCCTGTACTGGCTTACTGTACCAACTGTACAGCCTGTACTGGCTTACTGTACCAAATGTACAGCCTGTACTGGCTTACTGTACCTTACTGTACAGCCTGTACTGGCTTACTGTACCAACTGTACAGCCTGTACTGGCTTACTGTACCAACTGTACAGCCTGTACTGGCTTACTGTACCAACTGTACAGCCTGTACTGGCTTACTGTACCTTACTGTACCAACTGTACAGCCTGTACTGGCTTACTGTACCAACTGTACAGCCTGTACTGGCTTACTGTACCAACTGTACAGCCTGTACTGGCTTACTGTACCAACTGTACAGCCTGTACTGTACCAACTGTACAGCCTGTACTGGCTTACTGTACCAACTGTACAGCTGTACTGTACCAACTGTACCAACTGTACAGCTGTACTGTACCAACTGTACAGCCTGTACTGGCTTACTGTACCAACTGTACAGCTGTACTGTACCAACTGTACAGCCTGTACTGGCTTAATGTACCAACTGTACAGCCTGTACTGACTTACTGTACCATCAATAGAACATAAACATATATGTTTCATGTGGGTTTTTACAGAGAGAAAGATGAATATTTGAAGAAATGACATTGTGATGTGAATATGGAGAGGTAAGTGGGTGGGTGTGGATGGGCTGATTGTTGACTATGAGTAATGGAGGAGGGTAGCAGTGAGGAGACAGTCACAGTGTGAGTGATGGGGTGGTGTGAGATAGTGGAGGCAGATAAGCCAGGAGGAAGCTATATAGGCCTACCTAATACCCACTCACACCCGCCGCACAGATAGGCATCAGGCATATATATATACCCACTGTCACACCTGAGCGACTCAACAGAGCTTTGTGACAGTGACAGCGAGTGCTGACAGCTATAGACTGCTGATAAGGTACTTACATCTGCCATTGCGCATGTCAGCTACCGTGCATTATGGGATATCGCGGTGAGCCCATTTGATATTTTCTCTTAACTTAGAATAAGGGAGATGTTTTAACATCACGGCGATATAGAGGATATGGGTCTTACCCTGGAGGGGGAGTGATATATCTGGCTGGGGCAGGGTGGGGCAGGGGCGGGGGTAGTACTGGTGTAACAGATGTATGTAGAGGCTGGGGTGAGAGTGGGAGAGGGTGACCGCTCCTCCATCATATACTATCTCCCCCCAATCCCTGTCGCTACATCACCCCATCTCCACCACACTTACACATATATCTACCAATGCAGGCAGTGTGTCATGGCTGCCCTATAGGTCTGTCCTGCACTAGAGAACAATTATACCACTTTCCTGTCCTCTCTCCCTCTCTACGTTTTCCTACCCTCACCTCTTTTCTCTTTCTCTCTCTCACAAACACACTCACTCTCACCTGCTCTCTCCTCTCAATTTCTCATATCTAAATCATATTCAAATTGTTTGTGAGAGTGATAGTATGTAAGAACACAGAATGTGGAAGGTGGGAACCTATGGAGGGGATCTTGGTGTGCCTGTCGTAATCCCACGTTGTCTCCTCTTTCCCCCTTCCTCCCCTTTCTCCACTCTTTCTTCCCCCCCCCCCCCCCTCTCTCTCTCGCTCTCTCTCTCGCTGCCACTCTCTTGTCCTATTGTACCTGCGATGCCAAGATAAGCTGAACAGAGAACTTTGTGGGGGTGGCGCTCAAAGTACACTTCGGATAAACGGAGATTAGCTTTAGCATTATTCGGAAGTATAATTATTATCTTGCATGAAAAAGCTGTGGGATTTTCATGATAATAAATGGGATTAGATGTAAGAAAGGGGACGGCGGCCCACGGTAAGTGTGATTGTGCGATGTGAGAGAAATGTGAGAAATGTGAGTAGGGTGAATGAGAGCGGGCGATAATGGGGAGATTGTGTGTAAAGGATGAATCCTTTATCTGCATCACTCCACTCCCCGCCGCTAGGTGCCCCCACTGAGGCCTCCACTAGAGGGCACCACCAAATGGCTGCGCGCGCAGACGAGTAGATAAATGCCCGGATGAAGCCCCGGCGTCCGTGGCGGCCCTGATAAGTGACCGCAGCGCCGTCCCGTGACGAGCACAAACAGCACAACGCCGTCATGAAAGCTAGACTAAAGCCCTTCCGGAGGCGCTTCTTTCTAGACTTTTGATGTGGAGAGTTCCATAAAGCTTTGGGGATTACCCACCAGGTGCACGCATGCGCACTGGCGGGACCTTGGTGAAGATGCTGCAGAGACGCTGCTTGTGTCTTATTGGCGTCAGAATTAAGCGTCAAAGTGATGTTAGGGTAGGATTATTATGATGTATGAACTTTGTCTGTCTGAATAACTATAGCATCCATGTGTGTAAGCGAGGGGGTGGGGGCTGAGTAAGTATATACGGAGGCAGGTATACAGCCCCCTCCCGCCCACCGCCTGCCTGTAGGTAAGTCATACACGTGTCAATAGTCTAGCATAGAGTAGTGAGCTACACGTACTCGTGCAGTAGAAGGCCCGCGCACCATGATATTGATAGTCTGGTCCTGTACTGAGTAGTATAGGGAAATGGGGGTCTGGGTGGGGCACACAGGTCTACTCTATTCCACCCATCCTGTTCCTGCCCCGCTTCTCCGTCTCCTGTTCCCTACCCTGCTCCTCCCTTCTCTCCCTTCTCCTCTTCCTCCCCCAATGTTCCTCATCTGCTGTGTGTGGCCTGCATATAACATGAAGGTGACAACCTATATATCCACAACCCACTCACTAGTTCCGTACGGGTTCACTGTTATATTAGATAATTATTGATATAAAACATTTTTTCTTCCAGAAAACCCTCCCCGCCCAGGACAAGCAAACCCAGAAGTCAATAGGAGACAAGCGGGTCCGTAGTTGTTGGTGTGGGAGCTAGCGCGTATCATAGCGTGAGTAGTACAGGGGAAGTAGCATGTACAGACATACGTCGCTACATACCAACACGTGTTCAAGTGACTTCTACCATTATTACACATATGATTGTCACTACGTATATCGTATATTGCCACATAGCTGTGGTATGGATAATACAGCTACCAGTGCACTAATACATATACACAAAGGGACAACAGGTGGGTTTGAACACCTCCAAACTGTGGCCATCTCTCTGACTCTCCAATTTCAATATGGGCAATAAGGCATTTTCAATATTGAACGGTCCAGGGGCTATGGCTACCTTAGACAGAGACTAAAAGGATTAACATCCTCCTTCATCCCGGGACTATGCAATATCAGTGCACCAGCAGGCCATATGTCGGTCAAATGTGGCTGTCTTCTGCTTACCAGCTCCTTGTGCTATAATTGTCCGATATACCCGCACTAAGCATTACCTACCGCACGCCCGCCCGCCCGCCAGGGTAGACTTAGTTTAACCTCACCTAGAAATACAATAGAGAAAATGATTAATGCACAAAGGTCAAGAAGCAGGGCGAGACAAACAATTTGAGTAGAGTCCAAAATGATTGCCAAATATATTTGAATGATATGTCTTAGCATTGTATGAGCCTCGATGGCAGGTTACTATGAATAAAGCTTGTGATTTAAAAACAACAAATAAACAATTTGAGTGGAATATTAGAAACTGAAGCTGGCATACAATTATGCATTTGACTATAATCCTACCATTAACCTCTATATATATTGTACCGTCTATAGGTTGTACCATTGTTTGTCACTTGTGGGCCAAGTGTATACCTTGTACCCGGATTACTATTCATGCAATGATGAGGACTAATACTAACAGAGAACATGAGGTAGCTGCTGCTGTAGCGTGGTCATGTTGTGAGTACAGACCATTACGCGTGAGTCAGGGGCAGCGCGGAGGAGATAGGAAGGAGTTTATGATGTCTCCCATGGGGGTAACATCTAACTTGTGTCATCAAACACTCCATTAAATCTGCAGCAGAGAATAAGTGATCCGGGGAAGGAGGAGGCAGGAGGAGGGGGGGGGGATGAAGCAGCAGGAGAAACATGTCCAGCTTAAACAACATGCCATCCCTATTAGCATGATTGTTTACTGGTCTTCATTCTCAGGTTGAACCAAGAGAATGTCGCACACTATGGAGAAGTTACAGATGTGGGAAGTCTCATGTCTGGAATGAGGACCTTGAAGGCAGGTGCAGTCCGTCAGTACTGAAGGCAGGTGCAGTCCGTCAGTACTGAAGGCAGGTGCAGTCCGTCAGTACTGAAGGCAGGTGCAGTCCGTCAGTACTGAAGGCAGATGCAGTCCGTCAGTACTGAAGGCAGATGCAGTCCGTCAGTACTGAAGGCAGGTGCAGTCCGTCAGTACTGAAGGCAGATGCAGTCCGTCAGTACTGAAGGCAGATGCAGTCCGTCAGTACTGAAGGCAGGTGCAGTCCGTCAGTACTGAAGGCAGGTGCAGTCCGTCAGTACTGAAGGCAGATGCAGTCTGTCAGTACTGAAGGCAGGTGCACTCCGTCAGTACTGAAGAAAGAAAACATGGAATTCTTAAAAGATACCTGGACCTTTTGTAACTGGAGAGTTGAGGGTGGGGAGGGAGAGAGAAGTGATTTTGAAAGTAGGGGAATCGCTTAATGATTCTAAGAAGATTTGCTGGTTTAATAGTTTCCACCACGTTAAGGATGACTGGTGCAGAGATAGAATAAATGAGAGATGTAATGACAGTTGCTCCATGCACAACTACTGAGTCACTCCCAGCTGCTCCCACTAATCCCCCTGATGACCCAGATAGTTCTATAATGCAGGGATTATCTCTCCACATACCCATACACACCAGGGGAGACACGTGACCAACCACCTGATCCCAACCACAAACAACACCAATCACAATCCCACGTGACATTTACCCCCCGCCCCCGGCTCCCCCCCCCCCCCCTCCGGCTCCCCCCCCCCCCCGGCTCCCCCCCTCCCCCGGCTCCCCCCCGCTCCCCCCCGCTCCCCCCTCCCCCGGCTCCCCCCCCGGCTCCCCCCCCCCCCCCAGCCATTCCATTCCCACTCCGTCACATCTCATTAGACATCACTGACTGACTGATAGTACCAACTATCTTGACCATATATGATGCATTTGGAATTACATTTGCAGGTCTGACAAACTAACATAATTATAAGCAATTAAATCCATCCGCAAACATAATCTAGCACAGGTCAAATGTAGACTTCCCCACACACCAGGACCTTACTGGCAAGAGGCACTTTAATTGTCACCGCTTGACAAGAAAGCCTGAACAAACTCGCCCAGTTGTGATCAGTCCCAGATCAAACAGCCATTAGTGTCCAAATAACGGAGGGTGGAAACTATTAAACCAGCAAATCTTCTTAGAATCATTAAGCGATTGGTAACTAGTATGTACTGATAATTGTGTCAACCAGCACATATTATGTATTACACATGTCTGAGAAATCAAATATATAACCATGCCGAGGGGGATAGAGACAAACAGTGAAGCAACCAGCCTATGTTATTGCAACCTGTGTAAGGACCTCTGTATAAACGCACTCCTATAATATGACCTTGTACCCAGGCGCCCCTTACCTTGCACCCAGGCGCCCCTTACCTTGTACCCAGGTGCCCCCAGGGCTTCCACAATGCACCGGGAGTGTACGCAGGCGCAGTGATCAAGTATTGATGAGTATTAAGCAGAGGCTATAATTAGTGATCAATATGAAGCCGCTCTCTGCTCTTCCTCCTTATTACGGCTCGGGTAATGATCACTTGTGTACTGGTGTAGGGGGAGGGAGTGGGGGGGGGGGGGGGAGAGGGGTACGGGGGGGCGTTAAGAAAAGGGGTAACTAGGAGGTAGTGGGGTTATTGTAGGACCAACAGATATTCTGGTCTACCTTCTCTACCTCCTCCCGTACCCTACCTGCACACAGCAGCCCTTGCTGATGTATGTTACATGCAGGCCGCCTATATCACCCCCTCCCCTACTCTAGCCTGCTGCATGGAGCGCCAGGTGGCACATACAGTTGTGGGCGAAAGGCCAGCTCTAAGTAGAATAGCTAAACAAGACTTTACGAGTTTGGAGAGGAGGAGAGATGGATGGAGGAGCATAGATAGGTGTGGCGCTATAGACCTTTTATAGTGGGGGGGGGGGGGGGGGTAGAATAGCGGAGGGCAATTAGAATAAAGGAGATGAGAGGAGGGAAAGGCAGTGCTAATGTAAGGGCGCGCTAAAACTATAAACTAGAACAAAATCAATAACATTATCCATTGTGCAGGCGTACTGAGGGCTTAAAGAGGGGGCGAGTGGAGAGAGAGAGTGGAGAGAGTGGAAAGAGGACACTAACGTTTAGGAACATGATTAAAAGTACTGAGCCCAGGCAATATTAATGATTATGATATCCAGTAAGGCATCCAAGTCTCATTCTTCATCACCTTATCGCCTCCTCCCGAGTCATAGAACCAATAAAGCATGGCTCTCATCTAAACTGGATAGCCCAGGGAGGGAGGAACAGGCAGGGGAGAATAAGATGGTGCATGGGGTAGTGGAGGAACAGGCAGGGGAGAATAAGATGGTGCATGGGGTAGTGGAGGGGCAGGTGGGGGAGAATAAGATGGTGCATGGGGTAGTGGAGGAGCAGGTGGAGCAGAATAAGATGGTGCATGGGGTAGTGGAGGAGCAGGTGGGGGAGAATAAGATGGTGCATGGGGTAGTGGAGGAACAGGCAGGGGAGAATAAGATGGTGCATGGGGTAGTGGAGGAGCAGGTGGGGGAAAATAAAATGGTGCATGGGGTAGTGGAGGAGCAGGTGGAGGAGAATAAGATGGTGCATGGGGTAGTGGAGGAGCAGGTGGGGGAGAATAAGATGGTGCATGGGGTAGTGGAGGAACAGGCAGGGGAGAATAAAATGGTGCATGGGGTAGTGGAGGAGCAGGTGGGGGAGAATAAGATGGTGCATGGGGTAGTGGAGGAGCAGGCAGGGGAGAATAAGATGGTGCATGGGGTAGTGGAGGAGCAGGTGGGGGAGAATAAGATGGTGCATGGGGTAGTGGAGGAGCAGGCAGGGGAGAATAAGATGGTGCATGGGGTAGTGGAGGAGCAGGTGGGGGAGAATAAGATGGTGCATGGGGTAGTGGAGGAGCAGGCAGGGGAGAATAAGATGGTGCATGGGGTAGTGGAGGAGCAGGTGGGGGAGAATAAGATGGTGCATGGGGTAGTGGAGGAGCAGGTGGAGCAGAATAAGATGGTGCATGGGGTAGTGGAGGAGCAGGCAGGGGAGAATAAGATGGTGCATGGGGTAGTGGAGGAGCAGGCAGGGGAGAATAAGATGGTGCATGGGGTAGTGGAGGAGCAGGCAGGGGAGAATAAGATGGTGCATGGGGTAGTGGAGGAGCAGGCAGGGGAGAATAAGATGGTGCATGGGGTAGTGGAGGAGCAGGTGGGGGAGAATAAGATGGTGCATGGGGTAGTGGAGGAGCAGGTGGGGGAGAATAAGATGGTGCATGGGGTAGTGGAGGAGCAGGCAGGGGAGAATAAGATGGTGCATGGGGTAGTGGAGGAGCAGGCAGGGGAGAATAAGATGGTGCATGGGGTAGTGGAGGGGCAGGTGGGGGAGAATAAGATGGTGCATGGGGTAGTGGAGGGGCAGGTGGGGGAGAATAAGATGGTGCATGGGGTAGTGGAGGGGCAGGTGGGGGAGAATAAGATGGTGCATGGGGTAGTGGAGGAACAGGCAGGGGAGAATAAGATGGCGCATGGGGTAGTGGAGGAGCAGGCAGGGGAGAATAAGATGGTGCATGGGGTAGTGGAGGAGCAGGTGGGGGAGAATAAGATGGTGCATGGGGTAGTGGAGGAGCAGGCAGGGGAGAATAAGATGGTGCATGGGGTAGTGGAGGAGCAGGTGGGGGAGAATAAGATGGTGCATGGGGTAGTGGAGGAGCAGGTGGGGGAGAATAAGATGGTGCATGGGGTAGTGGAGGAGCAGGTGGAGCAGAATAAGATGGTGCATGGGGTAGTGGAGGAGCAGGTGGAGCAGAATAAGATGGTGCATGGGGTAGTGGAGGAGCAGGTGGAGCAGAATAAGATGGTGCATGGGGTAGTGGAGGAGCAGGTGGAGCAGAATAAAATGGTGCATGGGGTAGTGGAGGAGCAGGCAGGGGAGAATAAGATGGTGCATGGGGTAGTGGAGGAGCAGGCAGGGGAGAATAAGATGGTGCATGGGGTAGTGGAGGAGCAGGTGGGGGAGAATAAGATGGTGCATGGGGTAGTGGAGGAGCAGGCAGGGGAGAATAAGATGGTGCATGGGGTAGTGGAGGAGCAGGTGGGGGAGAATAAGATGGTGCATGGGGTAGTGGAGGAGCAGGTGGGGGAGAATAAGATGGTGCATGGGGTAGTGGAGGAGCAGGCAGGGGAGAATAAGATGGTGCATGGGGTAGTGGAGGAGCAGGTGGGGGAGAATAAGATGGTGCATGGGGTAGTGGAGGAGCAGGTGGGGGAGAATAAGATGGTGCATGGGGTAGTGGAGGAGCAGGTGGAGCAGAATAAGATGGTGCATGGGGTAGTGGAGGAGCAGGCAGGGGAGAATAAGATGGTGCATGGGGTAGTGGAGGAGCAGGCAGGGGAGAATAAGATGGTGCATGGGGTAGTGGAGGAGCAGGCAGGGGAGAATAAGATGGTGCATGGGGTAGTGGAGGAGCAGGTGGCGGAGAATAAGATGGTGCATGGGGTAGTGGAGGAGCAGGCAGGGGAGAATAAGATGGTGCATGGGGTAGTGGAGGGGCAGGTGGGGGAGAATAAGATGGTGCATGGGGTAGTGGAGGGGCAGGTGGGGGAGAATAAAATGGTGCATGGGGTAGTGGAGGAGCAGGCAGGGGAGAATAAGATGGTGCATGGGGTAGTGGAGGAGCAGGTGGGGGAGAATAAGATGGTGCATGGGGTAGTGGAGGAGCAGGTGGGGGAGAATAAGATGGTGCATGGGGTAGTGGAGGAGCAGGTGGAGCAGAATAAGATGGTGCATGGGGTAGTGGAGGAGCAGGTGGAGCAGAATAAGATGGTGCATGGGGTAGTGGAGGAGCAGGCAGGGGAGAATAAGATGGTGCATGGGGTAGTGGAGGAGCAGGTGGGGGAGAATAAGATGGTGCATGGGGTAGTGGAGGAGCAGGTGGGGGAGAATAAGATGGTGCATGGGGTAGTGGAGGAGCAGGTGGGGGAGAATAAGATGGTGCATGGGGTAGTGGAGGAACAGGCAGGGGAGAATAAGATGGTGCATGGGGTAGTGGAGGAGCAGGTGGGGGAGAATAAGATGGTGCATGGGGTAGTGGAGGAGCAGGTGGGGGAGAATAAGATGGTGCATGGGGTAGTGGAGGAGCAGGTGGAGGAGAATAAGATGGTGCATGGGGTAGTAGAAGGGCAGGTGGGGGAGAATAAGATGGTGTATGGGGTAGTGGAGGGGAAGGTGGGGGAGAGGAGAATAAGATGGTGCATGGGGTAGTGGAAGGGCAGGAAGGGGGGAATAAGATGGTGCATGGGGTAGTGGAGGAGCAGGTGGAGGAGAATAAGATGGTGCATGGGGTAGTGGAAGGGCAGGAAGGGGGGAATAAGATGATGCATGGGGTAGTGGAGGAGCAGGCAGGGGAGAATAAGATGGTACATGGGGTAGTGGAGGGGCAGGTGGGGGAGAATAAGATGGTGCATGGGGTAGTGGAGGAGCAGGCAGGGGGGAATAAGATGGTGCATGGGGTAGTGGAGGAGCAGGAAGGGGAGAATAAGATGGTGCATAGGGTAGTGGAGGGGCAGGTGGGGGAGAATAAGATGGTGCATGGGGTAGTGGAGGGGCAGGTGGGGGAGAATAAGATGGTACATGGGGTAGTGGAGGAGCAGGAAGGGGGGGAATAAGATGGTGCATGGGGTAGTGGAGGAGCAGGTGGGGGAGAATAAGATGGTGTATGGGGTAGTGGAGGGGCAGGTGGGGGAGAATACGATGGTGTATGGGGTAGTGGAGGGGCAGGTGGGGGAGAATAAGATGGTACATGGGGTAGTGGAAGGGCAGGAAGGGGGGAATAAGATGGCGCATGGGGTAGTGGAGGAGCAGGTGGGGGAGAATAAGATGGTGTATGGGGTAGTGGAGGGGCAGGTGGGGGAGAATAAGATGGTGCATGGGGTAGTGGAGGGGCAGGTGGGGGAGAATAAGATGGTGCATGGGGTAGTGGAGGAGCAGGTGGGGGAGAATAAGATGGTGCATGGGGTAGTGGAGGAGCAGGCAGGGGAGAATAAGATGGTGCATAGGGTAGTGGAGGGGCAGGTGCGGGAGAATAAAATGGTGCATGGGGTAGTGGAGGGGCAGGTGGGGGAGAATAAGATGGTGTATGGGGTAGTGGAGGGGCAGGTGGGGGAGAATAAAATGGTGCATGCATGTGCATGGGGTAGAGGAGGAGCAGGGTGAAAAGAAGGGGTGAGAGTGGAAGTGATTGGGGAGATAAGGGGCGGGGGGCGCAATGAAAGAACAGAGAGGGATAATGCCATAAGGTGAACAGACAGGGTGAGGAGGGTGGAGGCAGAATTTGGTAGAAAGGCAGGAGAGAGAGTGTGTGCATTTCTTGCCCTGATCCTCCTCCGCTCCCCCTCTATCTATATCCCCTGGTCTATATCACGGCACTGCCCTCCTCCTGCCCCTCCCCGAGGTTTCCTCGTCTCAATATTGCCTGCAGGAGGTAAGCATGCCATATATATAGGACGGCGGTGAAGCAGGGTTATCACACAATACTATATATAATGCATAATGTCTATTACTGCCACACACACCCAGGCTGTGATTGCCGCACTCCGCCCAAAGTGTAAATGTGGCTCTATCAATGTTTTAGTGTGGCTTCATACCAGCAGGATATGTAGGGAGGCACATTTACCTTAATATTATTGCAATGTATACTGTATAGGATAGTGCTGGGGGAAGTGGAAATCTCGGAAGCTTACTTCTATTTGAAGCGTTATTTCCATTGAATTATACTTTCTCATACACATCAAGTCTCATGGAAGTAATCGTGTCGATATTGACCGTAGTCGAATGTTTAGCAGCCCTTTATCAAGGACCAGCCCTTTACCAACTGACATTCCATAAATAAATCATTTATGGATAAATCATATATGGAATGTCAATTGGAATGTCAAAAATGAAGGATTTTCCTATAACCCCCATTACCCCGCTCTTCTCTTCCTGCTCTCACCCTGCTCTTCTCCCCCTGTTTGTTCCCCCTGCTCTTCTTTCTCCTGCTTCCTTCCTTCACTTGCTCAATCACACCCTCCTCCCTCCTCCACCCACGCTACGCTCCCCTGACTACGAGACACAGGAGACAGCGCCACCTATCCCGTCACACCAGCAACCATTAGAGTCACGTGTCGCTAGTGAACTCAAGAGATGACTTTGACCTCGCGTCCAACTTGGATTGTGACGTCATGAGTTAAATGATGGAGACGGAGGCGGGAGTATTTACCCTGCGAGTGTTTATGGAGTGACGTCACGGAACGCCATGTCATGACGCGCGGCGTTTAATCCCAAAACTAATTAGGGCGACTTGTGAGCCGTAGCGGGAGGAGGGGTGCATGGGCGGGGGTATACTTGTCCTGCATTCTAGAGTAAGTCCCAGAATTGCTCTATATCACCCATTAACGGCGCGTTTATCCACACCTCGTGTGTCTAATGGCCATTGAGTGTTAGCCACAGCAGACGGCGGTAAAGTGCACCGAGATGAATGGATCAAGTAAGGTTTATGTAGACTGTGTGTGGAGTGCATTAATCTATATATGGAGTAGTGCTTCCAGGAGATTCTTATATTACACAGACCGATTATGTAAAGATTATATCAATAATACATATATATATCCTATATATAGCTGGAATAGTTAACATGCGTCCTGAAAACTTAGTAAAACTGATGAATAATTTAAATTACTCAACATGAGATTGCATGTATAAAGGATGGAGCTGTTAGTTCAGTGACCTCTAGGACTTCTCGTCCGCTTCACTAGACTGACCGGCGTGGTGCAGAGCATCAAACTGTTATATGTCTTGCCATGGACTCCTATCCAGGGCTCCTCCTCATAGCTCTGGCTTCCTAGGTGTCCCTACCCCTCCCTGCCCACCACCCTCTCCAACCAACAATGGGTATGGGTTCTAGGAAGCCTGTTTAGGGGTATTTGGATTCAGTTATTGTGAAACCTGGAAGGGTTCTTCGTATTGTGCCCCCAGTGGATGTCCCATCACCATGGCATTGTGTAAAAATAAATACAAATCATATTTATATATATGCATGAATTATATTGATATGTAAAGTACCACCTTGTGAAGTAGAAGTGATTTAAGGTGAACGTTTCCTGGAATTAGCCTATCATGAAGATATTTAAAGATGGCTGGCCATTAATGAGATGCCTTAGACTGGCAATATTGAGGGCTGCGTGTGTCAGAGAATACAAATGAATTGACCTTGTTTAACTCGACTCATTCTATCTTTTTTCACATTATTTTTTATTGCACAGGAAGTAGCATCCCGAAATGCAACCCTGCCCTCTCCATCACACATGGGCGGGGGATATCGTATCCAAGCAACTCCATCACGCTCAAGTTCTAACATCGAATCGATGTCAAAAACGGCGATAAAATCCCATGATTGACAAATGAAAAAGTAAATAAATGGCGGAGATGGAGAGCATGAGTCAGCAATATTTCACTGCCGCCTCACTGCCGCTCTTATTGCCGCAATTGTTGTTGGTCATTCTAATTTCACCAATTATCGACCGTCATGAGCGCGGCTTTGTGTCCATGGAGAATGAGACTCATCTGTGAGACAGAAGCAGACGACTTTTATCTTGCCCAATCTATCATGCAGCGCGGAGGATCATGGCGTAACCAGAGAAACAAGAGTAGGAGAAATGATAAAAAACAGATCAAATCCTCAAATCTCAAGCTGGGAGAAACGATGTGTAACACGAGTCTGTATGTGCTGCACGCAATGTGGAGAGATAGAGAGGGAAAGAACGAGGAGAAACGACAAGGAGGGGTGGGGGAGTAGAGGTGAAAGAAAAGAAGGTGAAGGGGGAAGGGGAAGGGGGAGAGGGGTACACTGCACATGTACATGTATGAATTATGCACACAATGTCGCAGGTAAAGGTTTTAGCTCCTCTTCTCTTTATTCCCGCCCTCTCTCTTTATTATTATTATAAAACTTTTATTTAATAAAACATGTACATTTCTGCTATGTTGTACCGAAGCGGAAAAGTCCTTCTCAGTGTTTTATAACGCTGAGTTCTTCCCGGGTTCCCTTCAGAAATTATATAAAAGGCAAATAGGATAGAATTCACAATTATAGACAATTACATCGTTTAGATACTAAGAATATAGAGTCGACCCGCTTCTATTTCCCACTCTTTTCTTCTCCCTGTCACTTTCAGGCTCCCTCTCCTTGTATGAGGTAAGAGAGACTGATAATAATAACGTTATAGGGTATCAGTCAGTAGACACTCACCCACATATTAAACGCTGTATAATCTAAAGGTGATCCAGTGATTATATGTTTGACATTTTCTACCCAAACTTTCTATCAAGAGCCCCACTTGATGTTCTTCTACCAGGTACATTAATCTTCTATTGTGTAGGAAACCTTCAGAAACAAAGCCTTACAAAGCCCCATCTCTCTATACTACTCACTCCCTGCTGGTCCACGATAACTAGCTACATGCTAGCCATAGGGCCAGGCAGCCTATAGCTAGCCCATCTATACAGGCAGCCCATAGCTAGCCTATCTATACAGACAGCCCATAGCTAGCCTATCTATACAGGCAGCCTATAGCTAGCCTATCTATACAGACAGCCTCTAGCTAGCCTATCTATACAGACAGCCTATAGCTAGCCTATCTATACAGGCAGCCTATAGCTAGCCTATCTATACAGACAGCCTCTAGCTAGCCTATCTATACAGGCAGCCTATAGCTAGCCTATCTATACAGGCAGCCTATAGCTAGCCTATCTATACAGACAGCCTATAGCTAGCCTATCTATACAGACAGCCTATAGCTAGCCTATCTCTACAGACAGCCTATAGCTAGCCTATCTATACAGACAGCCTATAGCTTGCCTATCTATACAGGCAGCCTATAGCTAGCCTATCTATACAGGCAGCCTATAGCTAGCCTATCTATACAGGCAGCCTATAGCTAGCCTATCTATACAGACAGCCTATAGCTTGCCTATCTATACAGGCAGCCTATAGCTAGCCTATCTATACAGGCAGCCTATAGCTAGCCTATCTATACAGGCAGCCTATAGCTAGCCTATCTATACAGACAGCCTATAGCTTGCCTATCTATACAGGCAGCCTATAGCTAGCCTATCTATACAGGCAGCCCATAGCTAGCCTATCTATACAGGCAGCCTATAGCTAGCCTATCTATACAGACAGCCTATAGCTAGCCTATCCATACAGACAGCCTATAGCTAGCCTATCTATACAGGCAGCCCATAGCTAGCCTATCTATACAGACAGCCTATAGCTAGTCCATAGGCACCTCATGCTAGGTATCACAGGTATCTGGCCTTTTGGGAGTCAGTGGCTTTATGGGAATAATAAATAATGAATCAACGGCTGATGATGAAAAATGGATGAAATATTTGCAAACAGTACCTCATTTCTCAAGATCGCTCGTACAGCATTGTATTGTTTTACATTTAATTATCAAATAAGAACAATACTACCGCAACATACACGTATCATTCTGTCACAATAATGGTGACAGAAAGGTTCAGTTTAGCAGAAGATATTCATTGTTGTATAGTTTTTAGTACATGTAGTTGTATTGACAGCGAGATGCGCCATCTGACGACCACTCGACACACTGCTCTCTGGCCCGGGACTACAATGCACAAAATGATGACTCAGCATAAAACTTGACTGTCACACTTTCTTTATTCTTCATATCAAAGCCTCACTTATGCGCCTGCCCCGCGCCTGCCCTGGCTTTTCTCCTGCCCTGGCAGGCGCGGCGAATATTGATGTTAAAAAGGCAAGCATGGAAGTTATGCTTTCATCTATGAATAGGTGTCATGCTGGCTGGAGGCTGATTAAAGTGGAATTAGATCAGATTATCTTCAAAGATTGATTTGTGTAGATAAAGAGGGGAATGGCGGCCCCGCACATTGGCAGCCGGCGCCGCACATTAGTCTTTATAGCATCTTAGTGCATGGGCAGGAACAGCTGGGCGGCTGCTAACTGGTCGTCAATCACAGAGTTGTGAAATACAGCAAGTCTAGTGAAGGATTACATTGCCCAGAACTTGAGTTAGCTTTGATTGGGTGAATATTACGATTACATCACAAGGGTGTGTGTGTGCATGTCAACCGAGGACCAATTGAG
The DNA here is from genome assembly GCA_942159475.1 of Sthenelais limicola. NCBI lineage: Eukaryota > Metazoa > Annelida > Polychaeta > Phyllodocida > Sigalionidae > Sthenelais > Sthenelais limicola. Next base: position 13,004,566 of record OW804102.1, read on the forward strand.
GCCAGGTGGACAAAAATGAGTCCTTGTTAACTAGCCCAGTATTTATAAATAAATTTTTAAAGAACTAAAATGTAAATGCTGCCTGTAATGTGTGATTATAAAACTAATAAATAAAAATCTCGATATCACAAGGCAACAGCACAGAATGTGTCAGGCTGTTATATCAGAAACTACAAGTATAAAGTTGTTAGTGGGTGAAAGGTGAAAACCCTATAACATAATATGCATCTACAAAAATAAATAAAAAAATGTTTAACAAACGTACGAAACTATACAGTATTAGGTTAACCAGTGATTCTTAGTGATTCAGTGATATTAGCCTAACCAGTGATTCCGCCTCAATCTCTCCTATCCCTCACTACCTGCAAATGCCAACACCCCAGCCTGTACCCCCCCCCCCCCACACCTGTACCCCCCCCTCATCTGTACCCCCCCTACCTGTACCGCCCTACCTGTACCCCCCCCCATCTGTACCCCAGCCGGTAGCTCCCCCTGCGTCCTCCTCCACCACACCATTCTAGTGTTTATCTTGGCCGCCAGGAGCAGTTAGTCCGGCGCTGCTCATGTTGTTATGGAGACACGTCATTGATGGACGAATTATGCTAATGAGGTTAGCTTTTATTGCGGTTTAAGTAAGTGTGAAATGTACATTAATACACCCCGCTTTTCTACACTAAATACCCCAAACTCCTCCTCTCCAAGGTGTGTGTGGTGGGCGGGTGTGATGGTGGCGGGGGGGGGGGGCGGTGCCAGAACATTGCACTGGTGTGGGTACTCAAATTTTGGGAGTAAATACCAACAACAAAATCACAGTTGATAAGCGGCAGATGTAGGATTCCATTGAAATAGTAGGATTAACGATAACTGGTGAAAACTCTTCATTTCACTTTTATTTTTATTTTCATTTTAACCCTGTACAAAACTTTGTAAAGAGCGGAGCCATTAAGAAGATTAAGCAGAAATTCTAAAAATTCAGGACTGTTTTAACTTTTGTGAACGATCTTCTGGGGGTTTAAACCATGAACATTCTGTCATTGTCGGAGATTTAGACTTTAGATAAAAATTAAAATGGTTGAAATGCATGTCTTTGTAAAAATGACCTTCCCCCAAGACTTGTAGTTTCTTAGAAGAGACAGAAAGTTAACCAAAGCTACTAACCAATTCCTTGGAAAGGATCAAATTATTTTCAACATTATTAGAACAGTCTAGGACCAAATTTGAGAGAGTCCCTTCAAACGAAGGGAAAGCCTCTCGCTTCAAACCGCAAAGTGCCATTATAATTCCATTAAGACCGCAAAATGCCATTATAATGCCATTAAGACCGCAAAATGTCATCATAATCCCATTAGAACGCCGAGGAAACCGATTAGCGAAGCAGGCTGACTTCTCAAAATCTGGTGCACTGTATTAAAATTTGTTTTGGGGAAAAAAATTCAAATTAGTGGGCAAAAATGTCCCCCCCCCCCTGCCTCACCCTACCCCAACCCCCTCCCTGTGCACACTTTATAGCAGATATTCATGCTAGACTAGCTGTAATACATTAGTGCAGTCTTTGTCTCAACCCCGCCTGCCCAAACCAAAAACATGCTCCCTCCTCCTCCTCCTCCTCCTCCTCCTCCTCAGAAAGATGACTTAATTGAATCAGTTAATTTGTCTAATGGAAGGCAAACCCTGCTGCATGGCCTGCTTGACTGCCTCTCTACTTAAGGCTATTAGTGTAGCCTAGAACAATGAGCAGCTCAGAGCACAACAACTGAGCAAGTGACGCTTCCTCCACTAGCGGCGCTTATCTCACACCTGACCGCATTAAGGGCGATACACACTAAGCTGAGCTCATGCACCAATTTCCAACATGATTGAAAATCAGTCAGAAATCGGCTCAGATTGTCCCTCAAGCTAATCAAATCCATTCATGTTGGATACAATCGGTTGGCCGTTTTTCATCCGTCGGTCAGTCGGCTTAGTGTGCCTTCTCATGTCCAATATGTAGGTGTTAATCTGTGGTGTATATAGGGGAGTTATGTTGAAAACATAGTGAATGTATTGGATTTAGCACATAACGATTACTTGGGATACAGGTCTGTACTGAGGCTGGGGTCCCTCTATGCCACTCCATGCAGCTATATATGACTTATGATAGCACCGCCAATATATCTACACGAGACTTCAGGATAGCCAGCGTATCTACTGTGTACCGACATCAGCCTCTATCTTGTCTCAGCTTAGCTTGATCCCAAACCACACTTGCCCTTTCAACTCTGGAGGTAGTAAACAGTTTCATATAATCCAAAGCACCGCATTATGTATCTTACTGATTAGGGTAAAGCACTGTAGTGATAGCATCTGTCTGCTGGGGGCTGGGAGGAAAGGCCCGGGGGAGGGGAGGAGGGGTGAGGTGGAGGAGGGGTAGGGGGAGGAAAGGCCCGGGGGAGGGGAGGAGGGATGAGGTGGAGGAGGGATGAGGTGGAGGAGGGATGAGGTGGAGGAGGGATGAGGTGGAGGAGGGATGAGGTGGAGGAGGGATGAGGTGGAGGAGGGGTAGGGGGAGGCGGGGTAGGGGGAGAAGGGGAGAAGGGGAGAGAAGGAGGGAAAGAACGGGGAGGAGGGGAGAGAAGGAGGTAGGTGGTGAAGGAAGTAGAGGAAGGGGAGGAGCGGAGGAGAAGAGGCAGGGGAGGAGAGGAGAAGGGGAGGAGAAGGAAGGGGAGGAGAAGGAAGGGGAGGAGAAGGGGAGGAGAAGGAAGGGGAGGAGAAGGAAGGGGAGGAGAAGGAAGGGGAGGAGAAGGAAGGGGAGGAGAAGGAAGGGGAGGAGGAAGGGGAGGAGGAAGGGGAGGAGGAAGGGGAGGAGAAGGAAGGGGAGGAGAAGGAAGGGGAGTAGAAGGAAGGGGAGGAGAAGGAAGGGGAGGAGAAGGAAGGGGAGGAGAAGGAAGGGGAGGAGAAGGAAGGGGAGGAGGAGGAAGGGGAGGAGGAGGAAGGGGAGGAGGAGGAAGGGGAGGAGAAGGAAGGGGAGGAGAAGGAAGGGGAGGAGAAGGAAGGGGAGGAGAAGGAAGGGGAGGAGAAGGAAGGGGAGGAGAAGGAAGGGGAGGAGAAGGAAGGGGAGGAGAAGGAAGGGGAGGAGAAGAAGGAGCTATCTTACTGATTAGGGTAAAGCACGGTAGTGATAGCATCTGTCTGCTGGGGGCTGGGAGGAAAGGCCCGGGGGAGGGGAGGAGGGATGAGGTGGAGGAGGGATGAGGTGGAGGAGGGGTAGGGGGAGGACAGGCCCGGGGGAGGGGAGGAGGGATGAGGTGGAGGAGGGGTAGGGGGAGGAGGGGGGAGGTGGAGGAGGGATGAGGTAGAGGAGGGATGAGGTGGAGGAGAGATGAGGTGGAGGAGAGATGAGGTGGAGGAGGGATGAGGTGGAGGAGGGGTAGGGGAGAGAAGGAGGGAAAGAAAGGGGAGGAGGGGAGGAGGAGGAGGTAGGTGGTAAAGGAAGTAGAGGAAGGGGAGGAGCGGAGGAGAAGAGGCAGAGGAGGAGAAGGAAGGGGAGGAGAAGGAAGGGGAGGAGAAGAAAGGGGAGGAGAAGGAAGGGGAGGAGAAGAAAGGGGAGGAGAAGAAAGGGGAGGAGAAGGAAGGGGAGGAGAAGAAGGAGCTAAGATCTCGGTGTAGGATTGAGACAGGCAGATCAATCACTCTACTCCGCAGCCTCCATTCCACGCCAGTCCTTTCACTCTGTTCTGTTCTCTGATCTTTTCTTGTTTTTAATCGCCTTAATAGAATTAAATAATTAGTTTTATTTCCATACGATGCTACAGTTTCCAATTACATTAATGTCGGGAAAGAGCTGTAAGTCATCTCGCTGTATTTCCCGTCTCTACGCTGTGGGCATGGTTACCATTTATTTCCCATAATATTATTTGCTCTGTTTCCTACTAAATCATGTGAATAAATACAATGCACAGATTCACTGCCTACATGGATACACTTCTCAAATACGGGTTATATATAGATGTCATCAGAAGCACCATTATATGGAATATAGGAGATCTGTAAGTAGGTTACTAATAGAGATTTATGGTCTTTTCCCATCCCCATTTGCATTATTTAAACATGTTTATATGCCCAAATCAATGTAGGCCTATATGATGCTAGGATATGGGTGTAAATATATATATATATATATCTTTCATTTTCGTTCAACAGAAAATAGGGAAGTGCATTTTTCAGATATCTGGCAGATGTCCCTGGGACATAAATAATAATAGATTAAATACATTCATATGTGAATTAATATATATTGGTGAATAACCACTGGCCTATCTGTGAGGTATTCATGTATTCATTCACACCAGCCAGAATTGCACGTCTAACAAACACACATGTGAATTGTTTCTTTCTTGTGAATTGTTTCTTTCTATTTCTATCTTCACTAGTTTATATAGTATACTCAGCCAGCCCACATGCACACATAGTGTGTGGTGCCTGTAGACTGGTGCAGCGAGCTCCCCCTGCTGGAGGCTGAGTGATGGGACAACAACAGCCAATTACAGGTATCAAACCCTCGCCCTGTCAATACTGCAAGATAGATTACTACCACCCCTGCTGCCAATATCCTCCTGCCCCAGCCCCTGCCCTGCAACCAATATCCCCCAGCCCCCACCATGCAACCAATATCCCCCAGCCCCCACCAGGCCAATATCCCCCCATGCCAATATCCCCCCCCCCCACCATGCCAATATCCCCCCCCCACCATACCAATATCCCCCAGCCCCAACCAGGCCAATATCCCCCCACCATGCCAATATCTCCCCCACCATGCCAATATCCCCCCCCCCACCATGCCAATATCCCCCAGCCCCTACCATGCCAATATCCCCCAGCCCCCACCCTGCAACCAATGTCCCCCAGCCCCCACCATGCAACCAATATCCCCCCCACCCCCCATGCAACCAATATCCCCCAGCCCCCACCATGCCAATATCCCCCAGCTCCCACCATGCCAATATCCCCCAGCCCCCACCCTGCAACCAATATCCCCCCATGCCAATATCCCCCCCCCCGCCCTGCAACCAATATCCCCCAGCCCCCGCCCTGCAACCAATATCCCCCAGCCCCCACCATGCAACCAATATCCCCCCCCCGCCCTGCAACCAATATCCCCCAGCCCCCACCATGCAACCAATATCCCCCAGCCCCCACCATGCCAATATCCCCCACCATGCCAATATCCCCCCCCCCCACCCGTACTGCAACCAATATCCCCCCCCCCACCCGTACTGCAACCAATATCCCCCACCATGCCAATATCCCCCCCATCCACCATGCCAATATCCCCCACCATGCCAATATCCCCCAGCCCCCACCATGCCAATATCCCCCACCATGCCAATATCCCCCCCCCCCCACCCGTACTGCAACCAATATCCCCCCCCCCCGTACTGCAACCAATATCCCCCCCCCCCACCCCGCCCCACCCCAATGTAAATATACGGTGGAACATGGTCTGCTGCATACACTTATACACGGGCACACGCTGAGCAAACAGCAAGATTGGGTTTTTATTCTGGAGATGAAAAATGTGGCCACAATCTGCCTAATGTTGTATAATAGGGAGAGTAGGGAGAGTTGGGTGGCAGGGGTGGGCGGTGGTAGCAAGGGTCTAGCAGCACATCTAAACACAATTCTTTAAAAACCAGTTTGCTTTGGTTTTAACTGGGGTTACACAATCTCCCGTGTTGTGAATTCTGTAAGTCATCGTGAAGAGCTGCCCCATCACTACCCATGTACACTCATGTCATGAGAATATCATGTAATATGAAATTGGTCCCAATAAAATTGATTAAAAAATGCGCAGAAGCTTTCTCTGAGCATAATAGTTTAATGTGCAGGACTGCCACCAGGGCTGAAACAGCATACACTGCGCATGCGCTGTATCCCTATAGATACAAACACATATATACAACATTTCTATTTGTGGAAAGTGTCAAAATATCCTGCTACTGCGACTACGCCAACTCTAGATGCGGGGGCCTATGATGGCGCCTAATAACCATAGCATATTACACAGGGTATTATGTGATGGAGCAACTGATGGGTATGACCTTAGCGTAAGACACTTATGCCACGTTAAGCTATGACCTTTCTGTATATATACGGTAACGTTACACATTCTTAAAGCTACAATACACCCGCCTCCGCCACCTCAGACTCTCATATATGGGGGTGGGGCTGGGGGCTGGGGCTGGGGCGGGGGCGGGGGGCTGGAGGCGCCCAGTAGTGGTGTAAAGATGCACTATAGATATGGTTGGCCTGGACATGAATAGAGAGCGTGGTCAGCCATATCTCTCCCGTGAAACCTCCACACGCATTGGCGTTATGGCGCGTAAAATGTCTTGTGGTGTGGATAAGTGTGTATTAGATGTCGGGAGGAGGGGGGGGGGGGGGGAGACGGGGAAGACATGGAGTGAGAGCGAGAGAGAGAGCGAGAGAGAGAGAGAGAGAGAGGAAGGAGAGGGGGATTGACAGAGAAGGGAAGGAAGGGGAGGAGAGAGAAGGGAAACATAGAAAGAGATGTGTGTGGGGTGGGGGAGTAAGGAGGGGCAGGGGGGGGGGGAGAACTATAAGAGGGAGTGAAGATATAGGACTTATGAGCGAGAGAGTGGTGGAGTAGACATGAGAGGAGGGAGACGATGAGGGTAGTGTGGGGGAGCCCCCTGCACCCCCTCCCCGGGCAGGACTAACTGTGGCGCTGGTGCATGCACCTTGACCCGGGCCAGGCTGCTGGAGCCGCGCTTTATGCATAAATGCAAAGCCAAGGAGGATGAAGAGTAGGAATCCAAGAGGGAGGAACAAACGTAGCGTCTGATGGCAAACATCAGAGCGCTCTACTCTACTCCTCGTGCTCATTGTTATTCTCCACACTCCTGCCCTCCACCCTACCCTTAAGCCCACTCATAAAGCCCCACTGCGCCTGCGCGCCACACTCGCGCTCCTAGCGGCTGCTGCTGATAGACTGTCACATGGTTATCCCCCGTGGGAGATGGAGGAGGAGGATCTGTCCCCTTCCCCCCTCCTCCACTACTCCATTGTCATGCATGGAATGCTGCCCGACCGGAAGTGAGGCCAAGCATTTCCATGCACGCCACGAGGGGGAGCCACATCACGTCCCTGCGCGCGCATCATCTTCACGGACGTCAATCCGTCTTTATGCGCGCGCATCCATCACTGGCGGCAAAGCCAGACGCTGAGCAAAAACCAGCAAATTAACAACCGCCGCCATTATTCGCTCAGCGAGCGCAGAGAATTGTCGTCTGCTCGTGGAGATAAGGCGGGAGAAAAATACCATCTTCCATTTGGCGCCATCTTGAGTGTGAATAATCACATCGGTATTCAAAGACGCTCTGCCCAAGAAGCAACGGTTACTTATTCATCAGATTTAAGTGGTCGCTTTTTGTGGTGGCGATTGGATGAATAAATAATGGGTTTTGTCGACAGGAGATTATAAGAGTGATTTGGGTTAAGTCGCTGCCCATATTTCATATTGTGAAATATTGATGCCATAAAACGCTGCCTTCCCATCATCCTCTCCTCACCACCATCTCCACACAGGGAGGTAGGAATGTGACTGGCTGGTGGTTGTATAATTAAAGCGCGACACCCTGGCAACACATTTAAATATAAATTCTGATTTAAATGGAGACAATCAGCTTGGGCTGTGGATGATATAAATAGGTCAGTGAGACAAGATTAGAAGGAGAATAAGCGCAATGCGTGATGGGAGACGTGTCCCTTGAGTGTGATACAGACATAATGGAGGGGTGAGCGATAAAAGGGGGCTGTGAACTAGTGTTTGGTTGCGGGAGGAAGTAATTGACCTGCGGCAGCGCCATCTATCATGTAATAGAGGCACTAGTAATAGATCCAGCCGCACAAAGACGTGACGCCTGCAGCCGCTATGGTGGCCCAATCATTCCAGCACATGACAACAGTGGACATGGCCGTCCACCATAGTTCTATGGGGGCCAGTTGACCCGGACATGCCCTCCCGCTGTAGAGGTCACCTTGTGTGTCATAACGACCTTGGTGCCATGAGGCTGGGATCATCCTGTCCATGTATAGTGTTCGGGGTGGGGGTGTCCATGAAGGGATGTGGGGCTTTCCACATGATATTATTATAGTAGTATGTGGGGTGTATGTAGTATAGTGCGTGGGGTGGGGTCTTTAATAGGGTGTGTGGGGTGAGGGTACCAATGAGGGGGGTGGGGTGGGGCTACAGTTTGGGACAATGGTAGGAGATAATCTGTCCCCTAAGTGGAATAGATAATGTTAAGTGTTATGCATCAACAGCCCATTCTAGAGATTAATGGTCCCAGTATGACTATTCCCACATCAGATATACAGCAGTAGACTGCAGCAGCCTCTTGTCAACTCATGCACAGATTCAGCCTGTGCCAGCTGGGTGGGGGCGGGGAGGGTGTGTAGCTGGGGTAAGGGCACTTCTATATAATCGTGTAGACTGACATCTGCAAATACCATATTGTTTGATCATATCAACATGTTGTAATTTATTAGTTAGGTTTGCACGGGCAACAGGTTCTTACTTATTACTTAGTTGTTTATTTCAGTTCCTGACAAAACTGAATGTACTGCACAATCCGCTTACAGTTTAACCATGTTTAATGCAGTAGGAATCAAAGGTGAATATACTGCACAATCTGCTTGCAGTTCAGCATTGTTTCATGCAGTGGGAATCAAAGATGAATATACTGCACAATAATTAACCAATTAAACTTCAATTGAGTTTGGATGAAACTAACATATTCCTGCATTTGGGTTTCCCCCGTATCCAAAGACTAGTTCATCTCTAAATTGTCTTTATTAACGCATATCTCAAATCAACCCTGAATGCATTGTAAGATTCACAGTAATTATGATTATGATATTGGTAAGAAATAATATTGTATGCTATACATGATCCTACACATGGCCCACTATAGCCAATTGGTAAAGGAAAGTCGATTTTCAGGATTTTATTTGACGGATAGCTCGTTGTTTTATGTTTTAGTTGCAGCGAAAAAACAAAAAACATGTATTGTGTCACTAGTAATATCAATTAATGTAATCGTTTAAATTGTACATTGTTTTGCTCATATTACGGTTTCAGATGCATGAAACGTACCAATTTATTGGAATTGTTGTCTGAAATAAAGTATGTTTAATATAATTTTGATATGGATTTTGGAGATTTTTGTATGTGTTTTTAACGATTTCAGTGATTTTGGTGGAGGTGGCATTATATACCGTTACAAATGAAATAGTTCTCATTTCTGTCAATTTTATATTCATTCCATTAGGTTCAACAATGTTGAGTGCCTGTATTCGTTTGCCTTCAATTTGTAGTACATTTTGAAATGCAGATAAAGAACATTAAAGACACTTCTGATATAAATACAAACTCGAAGTTGACAAGCTCACATATCCACTTAACCTTACGTGTTGTCTACAACAAAACCATAACAACAAAAGCATACCAGAAATAATCTTATCCGGCTTCCTATTGGTCGAGTACTGACTGTCACAGTAAGCTGTGATGACTTCGGCGTCGGCTCAGCGACTAGTGCTACATCATATGACATCCAGATATTTTTATTAATCTTTATTTCCAAAGTCTTTACATCATATATATTTTGTTAGCATTAGAATATAAGAGTGGTCGGTATACCCAACGTCTGTTTGATTCCACCGAAGTAAGGATCTTACTCCAAGCTTCGCTCTGCGTGGATCCTCTACATTGGTAAAAGAATGAGCGGCCATTGTGTAAACATAATTGGTAGATATCAAGATACTGGAAGACATTGTTATAACAAGATGAGATGAGGGCTCGGGGTGATGCGTACTACACAAGCTGACCACTCACCCAGTGTTGGCTAATGCACTGCCCTACCTCGCGTTAGGCCAATACCGGGAAACATGGCACTAAATTGCCTCATGAATATTCATGAGGTCCAGGCGACCTTTCCGAGCCTGCCAGTCCACTACTTTCCGATATTGTACCACCGGAAGTGATCCAATTATCCCACAATGCAGTTTGTCCAATCAAATCGAAGCTAGCAATCTGCAGCGCCCCCTGCCCTGGTAGTACAGGCAGCGACCGCCAGGTACAGCAGGCGCACAGCAGGAAACCAATCAAAATACTTGTTTTAGGCGATTGTGGAGAATGCCAATGTATGTAGTGTAGGGGTCATTGAGTGGTCGGTCTGCTGGATGAGGCGGCGGTGCAGCGGATTAGTCCTGCACCTGATGGGGCTTACTGCACCTTACACGCGGTGCAGAGGGATATACAGGTCGCACTTTCCCTCCATCTCTCACCTACAACTCTCTTCACAATGTCCCATCACTTTCTTTAATCGGCCTCTTCTGTTTACTCCCTCTCTTTGACTTGGTAAATCGCTCTTCTCTGTCCCACTCTCTCTTTTAAATACCTCCTCGCTCCCATGGACAGTTTGCTATCTCTCTATTACGCCACTTCTCTATTTCTTCCTGTCTCTCTGTATACATATTATATATACTATGTTTGTATACATGTATGTCTATATAGTCTATATATGTCTATAGACTATAGTCTAGAGTACCAAGGCAGTGCGTGCAATATTAAGCAGCTATAGCCCGCAGGATTCATCAGCCGCATGTAGAATAGACCAGCCAATATCAATCAATGCCATGACGACCTCCTCTCCTCCCCCCACCACCTCCTCCACCCCCACCATCTCCTCCACCAGCATCTCCTCCCCCCACCACCTATACCCCCCACACCACCTCCTCCTCTCCACCACCACCATCTCCACCACCACCATCTCCTCCCCCACCATCTCCTCCCCCACCATCTCCTCCACCACCATCTCCACCACCACCATCTCCTCCCCCCACCACCTCCACCCCCACCATCTCCTCCCCCACCATCTCCTCCACCACCATCTCCACCACCACCATCTCCTCCCCCCACCACCTCCACCCCCACCATCTCCTCCACCACCATCTCCCCCCCCACCTATACCCCCCACACCACCTCCTCCTCCCCCCACCACCTCCACCCCCACCATCTCCTCCACCACCATCTCCTCCCCACCACCTATACCCCCCACACCACCTCCTCCTCCCTCACCACCTCCTCCTCCAGCATCTCCTCCACCAGCATCTCCTCCCCCCACCACCTCCCCCCACCACCATCTCCTACCCCCACCACCATCTCCTCCCCCACCATCACCATCTCCTCCACCAGCATCTCCTCCCCCCACCACCTCCCCCCGCCACCAGCATCTCCTCCCCCACCACTTCCCCCCGCCACCATCTCCTCCCCCCACCACCTCCCCCGCCACCATCTCCTCCTCCACCACCATCTCTTCCCTCACCACCTCCTCCCCCTCCACCATCACCATCTCTTCCCTCACCACCTCCTCCTCCCCCCCCACCTCCTCCTCCACCATCACCATCTCCTCCCCCACCACCATCTCCTCCACCATCACCATCTCCTCCTCCACCACCATCTCCTCCACCATTACCATCTCCTCCCCCACCACCATCTCCTCCACCATCACCATATAACCTCCACCATCACCATCTCCTCCACCATCACCATATAACCTCCTCCATCACCATCTCCTCCACTATCACCGGCCATATAACCTCCTCCACCAGCATCTCCTCCACCATCACCATATAACCTCTTCCATCACCATCTCCTCCACTATCACCGGCCATATAACCTCCTCCACCACCAACATATATCCTACCTATATCACCATCTCTTCCTCCCCCTCCTCCACCACGACCACCTCCACCTCCCACCAACATATAACCACCACCACCAACATATAACACCCTCCACCACCACCATATCCTCATCATCTCATCCTCCTTCACCACCATCTCCTCTTCCCCCACCACCTCTTCTCCCCCCATATCCTACTCCTTCCTGCCTCTGCCTGCTCCTCTCGACCAAACAGTACGATTGGACATGGTAACAGCCTGAATAGGTTTGCTCCAGTGCTTGTGTCAGCCATGATGGATGTTATGTTGACGCTCCTCCAGTCCTCACCATGGATAGACACAACTTAATCTACTGAGGCACCAACATGATCAAAACCCTCCCCTCATGCTCCTCTTCCCAGTCCGCCTGCATGCTCCTCTTCCCCCTATTCCTCTTCCCCCTGCTCCTCTTCCCATTCCTCCTGCTCCTCTTGCCCTTGCACCTGTTCCCATTCCTCCTGCTCCTCTTCCCAGTCCTCCTGTTCCTCTTCCAATTCCTCCTGCTCCTCCCCCTTGCTCATCTTTCCATTCCTCCTGATCCTCTTCCCCTGGCTTCTCTTCCCCTGCTTCTCTTCCCCCTGCTCCTCTTCCCATTCCCCCTGCTCCTTTCCCCCCTGCTCCTCTTCCCATTCCCCCTGCTCCTTCCCCCTGCTCCTCTTCCCATTCCTTCTGCTCCTCTTCCCCCTGCTCCTCTTTCAATTCCTCTTGCTCCTCTTCCCATTCCTTCTGTTCCTATTCCCATTCCCCTGCCCCTCTTTTTATTCCTCCTGCTTGTCTTTTCTCCTCGTCCTCTTTCTCCTCCTCCTCCTCCTCCCCTCCACTTATTAATTGTTACGTCTGCGCCTCCCCTCACTACATTAAACAAATAAATACTGAGCAAATCAAAGCCGGCCTCTTCCCACTTCCACAACATTCCACAACATTAATCAATATGCATAATCAGTGCCTTCACCCGTGACGGGCAGGCAGCGCTGATTGAGGTACCTGTGCCCCCCCCCCCCAGTGGGGCACTACCACATATAGTACCACAAGGCGTTCTCACGGCCTCCTTACGACACTTGCCCACTATAGGAGAAGCTAGGAGACAGTGCTCCTGATCAACCTTACCACATACCACATCTATATACTGGTGGTTTGTGGGATGGGTTTCGGGGGGGGGGGTGGGGGGGGGGTGGGGGGGGATGTCATGTTATCACGATAAAAATAATAAAAACTTCGTCAGAATATTACGATATAGGCCTAATAGAATCATTATGTTTCACACATATCCTTCACAGAAAACGAAACCATTTTCTTAGTCAAAGTCCACAAAGTTGGGGAGTTGGGAGGAGGTTAAGCTATTGTCAACAGGACAGTAGGCCCCCACTTAGCAAGCAGGGTAAGAGCTGGGGGGGGGGGACCTATATACAAGTATTTATTTCCAATATTCAACAGTTACAGCAACTGGAAAAGGACTGTCACTTCTGATGACTCCGTTCTTCCAGAGTGCCCTTAACTCAAGGTTAAAAGTAGCCTAACGTGAATCATTCCTAAACACATGGTTGAAGTGTTTCCTGTATATACCCAGACACAGGAGGCGGAGACAGCTGCACTGTGCAGTGAAACCCTGATCAGCGACTGTTGCTAGTTAAACATGGTCACCTCAGTGGGTCGTTAATTCAACTGATACACTGGTATCATCTATGTAGATGACATGGTTGCAGCATTACCTGCACTGGGCCCGTATACAGGGGACTGTTGGACGGGGGAGCAGCAGCAAGAGGCACAAGTTGTTACCTACACCAACACAATTCATGTTTCACAACACTCTCCCCGGCGTAAATAAATAAATATGAAAAAGGGACTCAGTGATGTGGGATGTGTGTAACTTCTGTAACATTATATGTATCTATGTGTGTGTATGTGTGTGTGTGTGGGGGGGGGATGTCTCCCCGGCCTGAGTGTGCAGGAGGAGGACGTGTACTGGAGGGTACGCATTATTCATGTACATTACGCTAATACCACCGCCACACTAGTGCGGGGCTATCTACAGTACAGAGGGGGGGGGTGCCCCTCTCACACCCCGACTATGTTTATCAGTATCTGAACAAAGATGGAAAATCTAATAAATGTGACGGTTGGAGAGTCTCTTCCTGTTGGTTACCGGACAAAAGGAAACAATTTTGAAGGTTACGTGACTGTACCTTGACTACTAGTCGTTCGTTTTATCCCCCCCCCCCCCCCCCCCCACACACACACCTTACTATCGGTGGGATCATATCGTATGTGCGGCTGTCTGACTTTACAAACGTACCCACATAGGGCAAACGTGCGAATGGAATCCTATAGCATTTCTCCCATCAGCTTAACTCGTAAGAAGACACTGCCGTATTGGAAGTAACGGCAAAATAGCTTCCGTGAAATGACTGACACTGCTTTAGCTTTGTAACTCAAAATAAATTTGTGAACTTGGCGATGTTTGTGTGATGTGTTGTAGCGCGCCGTGCCTGCTACTGCCGCCACTCTACATGCACTACTACCACTACAGCCACGGCCTATTTACCACAATAAACGCATCGTCACCCCACATATGATAACATCCATCCTGTACGTTAAACATTGCCTACTGCTGGACGAGCATCCCCCCTCACCCCGCCTGACCGCCTGAATCATTGATAGCCGTCCTCCTCACAGCAACCACAGGGGAGATAAGACGCGTTGTCAAGGTAACCCGGTGACAGTGTGAGTCCCCGGGGTGCCATCTCTATCTGGCACAATTAGCGGCACGGGCCGTGTCCTGCACCACCGATCCAACGTCCAGTGCGTGTGCGGCGCGCATACAGGAAGTAGTCACACTTACACATACAGCTACTTCATAATAAACCAGCCTTGACCAAGCTCTCAATTGTGTATATCATATCATATCATATTAAATTATATACGCTACACTTTTTATCAAAATATATATTAAAATATATGTCATATACATTTTGCCTTTAGCTATTTAATATGAAACAAGATGTAAATATTTATATTCCTATTAAGGTGAAAACATTGGAGTGCCTATTTCCTAGGAACTAGATTAGTCTTTCCCAGTTTGTATTAAAGGCAAATCTGTCGCCGTTCGTCCTGCATATTTATTGCTATTTTCTAAGAATAGAATTTAGATTGATAGGAATAATTGTGATATATATACGCCCTGTCACCGACTGCAATAGGATCTTTTGTATCGTAAGAGAAGGCTTTGCTATGAGAGGAGAGGAAGGAAGAGGTCGCCGTTCATGCTTTAAATGGCGCCATTTGTCTTCAATTTCTAACTTTTCATAGGTTATTTTCCTTCACCATAATAATGGAAATTATGAATGGAGAGGAGACAGACAGGGGCAGAACGATGCCTTAAGTCTGATATACCAGATCTATGTATGGAGACCAAGCTTAAATAAGAGCAGACATTCAGTCCTTATTTATAGGAGAGAGGAGGTGTGCAGAGGTGAATGTGTGAATAGAGGGAATGTGTGAATAGAGGGAATGTGTGAATAGAGGGAATGTGTGAATAGAGGGAATGTGTGAATAGAGGGAATGTGTGAATAGAGGGAATGTGTGAATAGAGGGAATGTGTGAATAGAGGGAATGTGTGAATAGAGAGAATGTAGGAATAGAGGGAATGTGTGAATAGAGGGAATGTGTGAATAGAGGGAATGTGTGAATAGAGGGAATGTGTGAATAGAGGGAATGTGGGAATAGAGAGAATGTAGGAATAGAGGGAATGTGTGAATAGAGGGAATGTGTGAATAGAGGGAATGTGTGAATAGAGGGAATGTGTGAATAGAGGGAATGTGTGAATAGAGGGAATGTGTGAATAGAGGGAATGTGTGAATAGAGGGAATGTAGGAATAGAGTGAATGTGTGAATAGAGGGAATGTGTGAATAGAGGGAATGTGTGAATAGAGGGAATGTGTGAATAGAGGGAATGTGTGAATAGAGGGAATGTGTGAATAGAGGGAATGTGTGAATAGAGGGAATGTAGGAATAGAGTGAATGTGTGAATAGAGGGAATGTGTGAATAGAGGGAATGTGTGAATAGAGGGAATGTGTGAATAGAGGGAATGTAGGAATAGCGGGAATGTAGGAATAGAGGGAATGTAGGAATAGCGGGAATGTAGGAATAGAGGGATGTGTGAATAGAGGGAATGTGTGAATAGAGGGAATGTAGGAATAGAGGGAATGTGGGAATAGAGGGAATGTGTGAATAGAGGGAATGTGTGAATAGAGGGAATGTAGGAATAGCGGGAATGTAGGAATAGAGGGAATGTGTGAATAGAGGGAATGTGTGAATAGAGGGAATGTGTGAATAGAGGGAATGTGGGAATAGAGGGAATGTAGGAATAGCGGGAATGTGTGAATAGAGGGAATGTGTGAATAGAGGGAATGTGTGAATAGAGGGAATGTGTGAATAGAGGGAATGTGTGAATAGAGGGAATGTGGGAATAGAGGGAATGTGTGAATAGAGGGAATGTGTGAATAGAGGGAATGTGTGAATAGAGGGAATGTAGGAATAGCGGGAATGTAGGAATAGAGGGAATGTGTGAATAGAGGGATGTGTGAATAGAGGGAATGTGTGAATAGAGGGAATGTAGGAATAGAGGGAATGTGTGAATAGAGGGAATGTGGGAATAGAGGGAATGTGTGAATAGAGGGAATGTAGGAATAGAGGGAATGTGTGAATAGAGGGAATGTGTGAATAGAGGGAATGTGTGAATAGAGGGAATGTGTGAATAGAGGGAATGTGTGAATAGAGGGAATGTGTGAATAGAGGGAATGTGTGAATAGAGGGAATGTGGGAATAGAGGGAATGTGTGAATAGAGGGAATGTGTGAATAGAGGGAATGTGTGAATAGAGGGAATGTGTGAATAGAGGGAATGTGTGAATAGAGGGAATGTGTGAATAGAGGGAATGTAGGAATAGAGTGAATGTGTGAATAGAGGGAATGTGTGAATAGAGGGAATGTGTGAATAGAGGGAATGTGGGAATAGAGGGAATGTGTGAATAGAGGGAATGTGTGAATAGAGGGAATGTGTGAATAGAGGGAATGTGTGAATAGAGGGAATGTGTGAATAGAGGGAATGTAGGAATAGAGGGAATGTGTGAATAGAGGGAATGTAGGAATAGAGGGAATGTGGGAATAGAGGGAATGTGTGAATAGAGGGAATGTGTGAATAGAGGGAATGTGTGAATAGAGGGAATGTAGGAATAGAGGGAATGTGTGAATAGAGGGAATGTAGGAATAGAGGGAATGTGTGAATAGAGGGAATGTGTGAATAGAGGGAATGTGTGAATAGAGGGAATGTGTGAATAGAGGGAATGTAGGAATAGAGGGAATGTGGGAATAGAGGGAATGTAGGAATAGCGGGAATGTAGGAATAGAGGGAATGTGTGAATAGAGGGAATGTGTGAATAGAGGGAATGTGTGAATAGAGGGAATGTAGGAATAGAGGGAATGTGTGAATAGAGGGAATGTGTGAATAGAGGGAATGTGTGAATAGAGGGAATGTGTGAATAGAGGGAATGTGTGAATAGAGGGAATGTGTGAATAGAGGGAATGTGTGAATAGAGGGAATGTGTGAATAGAGGGAATGTGTGAATAGAGGGAATGTGTGAATAGAGGGAATGTAGGAATAGAGGGAATGTGTGAATAGAGGGAATGTAGGAATAGAGGGAATGTGTGAATAGAGGGAATGTGTGAATAGAGGGAATGTGTGAATAGAGGGAATGTGTGAATAGAGGGAATGTAGGAATAGAGGGAATGTGGGAATAGAGGGAATGTAGGAATAGCGGGAATGTAGGAATAGAGGGAATGTGTGAATAGAGGGAATGTGTGAATAGAGGGAATGTGTGAATAGAGGGAATGTAGGAATAGAGGGAATGTGTGAATAGAGGGAATGTGTGAATAGAGGGAATGTGTGAATAGAGGGAATGTGTGAATAGAGGGAATGTAGGAATAGAGGGAATGTGGGAATAGAGGGAATGTGTGAATAGAGGGAATGTGTGAATAGAGGGAATGTGTGAATAGAGGGAATGTGTGAAGAGAGGGAATGTGGGAATAGAGGGAATGTGTGAATAGAGGGAATGTGTGAATAGAGGGAATGTGTGAATAGAGGGAATGTGTGAATAGAGGGAATGTAGGAATAGAGGGAATGTGGGAATAGAGGGAATGTGGGAATAGAGGGAATGTGTGAATAGAAGGAATGTGTGAATAGAGGGAATGTGTGAATAGAGGGAATGTGTGAATAGAGGGAATGTGTGAATAGAGGGAATGTGTGAATAGAGGGAATGTGTGAATAGAGGGAATGTGTGAATAGAGGGAATGTGTGAATAGAGGGAATGTGTGAATAGAGGGAATGTGTGAATAGAGGGAATGTGTGAATAGAGGGAATGTGTGAATAGAAGGAATGTGTGAATAGAGGGAATGTAGGAATAGAGTGAATGTAGGAATAGCGGGAATGTGTGAATAGAGTGAATGTGTGAATAGAGGGAATGTGTGAATAGAGGGAATGTAGGAATAGAGGGAATGTGTGAATAGAGGGAATGTGTGAATAGAGGGAATGTGGGAATAGAGGGAATGTGGGAATAGAGGGAATGTAGGAATAGAGGGAATGTGTGAATAGAGGGAATGTGTGAATAGAGGGAATGTGTGAATAGAGGGAATGTGTGAATAGAGGGAATGTAGGAATAGAGGGAATGTGTGAATAGAGGGAATGTGTGAATAGAGGGAATGTGTGAATAGAGGGAATGTGTGAATAGAGGGAATGTGGGAATAGAGGGAATGTGTGAAGAGAGGGAATGTGTGAATAGAGGGAATGTGTGAATAGAAGGAATGTGGGAATAGAGAGAATGTAGGAATAGAGGGAATGTGGGAATAGAGGGAATGTAGGAATAGAGGGAATGTAGGAATAGAGGGAATGTGTGAATAGAGGGAATGTGTGAATAGAGGGAATGTGGGAATAGAGGGAATGTGTGAATAGAGGGAATGTGTGAATAGAGGGAATGTGGGAATAGATGAAAGTACCTGTGGATGTGGATAGTGGGATAATATATGAGGGATATATAGAGAGTGGGGAAAGGTGTGACTGTGTGCAGGAGTACAGGAAATGATCACTATTGGAGAATCAGAAACATGAAACTTATCCACTTTGGGTGTCTGATACGCTATATTAGAAGAGCCACGAGTTGCATTCCATATTTATATCATAACCACCATGTTTAAATGAAGTTTAAATGGTGAAATTGGCTTGTGTGATTACTCCCCTGACATTGTTTATATACAACTATACGCCTTCACGTCTCCGCAAAGCACGTCGTTTGCAAAAATTCACACGTGGTTTTCAAAAACAAAAGGCATAGTGCCGATAGTTGCGGATTCGTTACCAAGCCAACATATAGATATGTGTAAATAAGGAGAATAGAGAGAGAGCTTGTGGGGAAAGAAATCTGTGGCTACAGAGTAGAGTGTCTGCGAGGGAGGCATTTCCCTGGGGTGGATTCATTGATGGTATGCTGCTGCAGAGACTGGGGTGTGTAGATAGCGGGCGGGTAAAGAGTTTATGCTGTGACCTCCACATTTACCCCTGCAGGGCTCTACTATATATACCCTACGTGTATATTCACCCCCAGCACTAATACAAGTCTTCTACTCTGTACAACAAGTACATGCTAGTTTACTCCCTCTACATGTATAGCTCTAGACTATATAAACAACATTATTCAACATATATGTGAAAGGGAAATTATTTTTCCTCGGTAATCAATGGGCCTGTTGTATAAGGTTACGATCAACTTTGTATGTTCTCGCAAGTACGATTCACGTGCATTAACATTAAAATAGTATCTTTTTTTCGTAATTTCATCGCAAGTATGCATAACCTTATACAACAAATATGTGGTATGTCCGAATTGTACTCCGGATATGGTGTGTCAACGAACCTATCCTAACTAACTATTCTACAAAGGCGCCGGTAAAATATCATTACATGAGCTACGGTAACGTTTCCATATGTTCCCTACAGACGACATTTCGCGACAAATACTAAACATATTTTGCTTCACTAACCGCGTGAATTAAGGATGTGCTCTGTCACCAGTGTAAGATTTAAGATTTTATGATTCAAGATATTTTTACTCGGGGAAAAAGCATTGCATCGTCAGACGTTATTCATTTAATAACAATGTGTGCCTGCATAGGAGTCTGCTTTATATAGTGCAATTGAAAACAATAAGTCATCAGAACATGTGTGAGACTTGGATGTCCTAATTACATAGTTCACATGGAATAAAGTCAGTTAAAGACCCACTGACATGAAAAAAAATATGACCTTCTGTCCCCTTGTATGATAGCTAGCCTAACCATGATACCAGATCCAAAACTTTAAGTTTTTATATCCAGTGGTTTTAAAGTTAGAGCCCTATGAATACTCCCAATTTGGGACTGACTCCTCTCTCCACCCGCCGCTGGTAGAGCGGGGCGGTGACGTCACCGGTGGAACAGTCTCCTCCTGTACCCTACCACTACTCCCAGTCACACAGCTTAAAGGCTAGTTCTATGTGTACAGATCCCTGTATGGATACTCACTTTAAATCTAGATTATTCCATGACGGAAAGAACATACAAGAATTTCTCATTGTCCAATATAAGTTTATTTACCAAGGTATGGGTATTATATACTCCATGTATATGTACAGCTCTGTGTGTACCCAACATTGTACTTTTGCTATGCCATACAAAGTAACTACAGAATCAAGACTCCAGACCTTGCAATATAGGGTCTGGAGGAGGTGGCGATGGGGTGTGGAAACTATTTTTCTAATTGTTTTCCTAATAAGTTTGCCTCAAAATACTTAAACAGAACCCATATCTACTTTGGTATGATCCCTATAGTTCTCATGAGACGTTGACAATGCTATTAGATATTATTCTTTTGTTGGAAAAAGATAATGAAGGCTTATTTAATATTAGGCCATCATTCCGCATCACATCATCCCGCGTCACATTGCGTACATTTGTGCGTAAGTTGTACTCACACTGGTGACAAAAATAATGGAGATAAGTATAGAAAAGTGTATATTTCCTGAAAGAGGAATTTTCTTTCTTAGCAAACAAACAAAAATAAAAGGAATGCCATAATTTGTATTGACAATCTCCGAACATTTCAAGGCCATTTAAATTTTCCAACAGGATTCAAGGCCATGCGATGACATTTCAGGCCTTTCGACCTATATGTTAATTTTCGAACCCTTGAATTTATTTGCCCAAATTATAGGCTTTTCCAAGCCCCATTATTGGAATACAGTTGATAAAGTGTACATTTATCATATATTCTATTTTATTGTTAGTATTACATTAATTCTTGTTAAAATTAATTCATGTGTCTTTTGTACCACACAATACCCTAGCTTGAGTTTGAAAAGGAGCGGGCGCGATATCCTCCACCTCTCTCTATTTCATTCCCTCTCCCCCTCTTTCCTCTCTCTTCCCTCCCTCCTTGTTCTCTCTCCCCGCTCTTTCCCTTCACTCGCTCTTTTCTACCTCTATATCCTTGCTTCCTCCCTTTTCTCTCGCCCTTTTCCCCTCTCTCTTCATGTTTCTTCCTCCATTCTGTCTAATCGAACTCTCTTTTCTCCCAGTTTATTTCTTCCTGCTCCCTCACTCTCTTTCGTCTCCCTCACACTTCTTGCTCACGCTCTCTCTCCCTCTCATCATGCTCCCCGTCTTCTGTCTCCTCGCTCATCTCTTTCTCTTCATTCTCCCCC
Source organism: Sthenelais limicola (assembly GCA_942159475.1). Taxonomy (NCBI): domain Eukaryota; kingdom Metazoa; phylum Annelida; class Polychaeta; order Phyllodocida; family Sigalionidae; genus Sthenelais; species Sthenelais limicola. Next base: position 13,026,131 of record OW804102.1, read on the forward strand.
CTCACCCTCTCTTCTCTCCCTCTCTCATACACATGTATACATACATGTGTATGTATATTTGCATGTATACATACATACATACATATATGTATAATTATGTACACATTTGTATGTATAATACATGCATACACATGCCTAATCTATGTACATATATATGTACACATACATCTATGTGTATGTATACATATGTATATACAATGTATGTGTATACAATGTTGTATACCATATATTTTGTATACATAGATATGTATACATGTACATGTATGTATGTATGTATACATATATACATGTATATACACTTGTATACGGATATGAACACATAAGTGCCTGTGTATGTAGGCATATGCAATGTATGCATACAATATATATGCATATACAATGTATGCATATACAATCTATGCATATATAATATATGCATATACAATCTATGCATATACAATCTATGCATATAAAATGTATGCATATACAATGTATGCATAAACTATCTATGCATATACAATCTATGCATATATGGTCAATTCTATTTTTGGCGTCCATAAGGTTTTCACATGATATCTTCGGCTCCAATAAATCCGCCCTTAAAAATGCTACAATCCGAACCCTAGTTTTGGGGGTGTAAAATGAAAATTGACAATACCAGCTTTAAAAAAACACCTAAAATGAGTCTGCTATTTTTGGACTCCGCTATTAGTTATGAAACGGGCCACAGGGCTATAACAATCCTCCCTTGGGCGAAATGAACCATTGTATCCTTGAATGCATTGAATAATTATACTTATATCTCGATTTGAGATGTTTACAAAATTCAAAAACATTAGATAATCTGCCACGTCTATCTGACTGTCCTAAATTTGTATGGTTATACAACTATTCTATATGTACTTAAAAAATATGAAGCTTTGATTTCTTCCCCATCTATATAATAGCCCTTGTCAACGTTTTATGAGAATTGCCCATAAACAACTGCTGCAATTATTTAATTCAACTTAACAAAAAAACGGGGGCGGGGTGGGGTGAGTCCGAACTCTGTACATATTCATGGTAAATATTATACTACTCTTCTAAGCCTTGAATATTTTGTTTCCATGTGTAGCCCGGTGTGAGTTAGTGTGTCTCTCATTGAAACTAGCTGATACACACTGGAGCGCGCCGGGAGTGAGTTCCACCGGTGACGTCACTGGGTAATCAACACCTCCACCAGCTGCACTCAGAGTCCCGAGCTGACTGGGGACACAGATCGCGCCCATACTCACTTACTATTAGGAATTTTCAAAAATCAACTGTTGGTCACTTTTCATAAACCAAATATATACTCATTTCAATAAAGTTGTATTCTACGTGTCAGTGGGTCTTTAAGGACATAATGTTTGTGGATGTCAACATATGACAAGTACTCTACTGCCCCGCAATATAGGTGTGGCAGCACCGTACTGTGCTTGGTGGGGTAATGAAGGCCTGTTACCCAGGCTCCCCATGCAGTGAGGCAAGTTCATGCAGCTTTTGGTGCAAGACATGCAGGAGGACCATGTAACTTTACCCTGGAAACTGCCTACTTTCCCTGTTTTGTAAGATTTGCATGGGTGCAATGTTTATGTGAAATAATACTTTATATAAATGGTATTGGCACAGTGGAGCCTATTTAACCAAATTTACTTTCAGTGGTACCTATGTCCTTCTTACATTCAGGTTGAACAGAGGAGTATATTTATGGACAATTGGTTTATAAACCAATCCCTGATATAATGTGTATAAGGGACACTAATATGCCTAACTAGCTGAGTGGATATAAAACTGAAGAGTTCTCCTCAACAGGTCTAACAGGCTTGCATTGCCTCTTTAAGGCGTGTCGGGTGTAGGGAATCAATTATGTGTTTTATACAAGTGGCAGTCAGTCGGTAATGGCCGAGTTAAACCCTTGTTCCAACACTCACAACTGATTACACAAAATGGCGCAGCATCTTAGAAAAACTTGAGTGTGATTGGGGAGGGTGAGTGGGCCGGCGGGCACTTAGCGTGCCTTAAGGGCCGCCTTAATGCAGCCCAGAGTAAACAGTGTTTTAGGCCAGTGTAAACTGAGCATGGCTGGGAGCGGTGCCTTGCACTAATGTTGAGAATGGGAATTTAGCATGGATGTCTAATGTACACATGCGGGGTAAACAACATAGTACACACTAGAGCTCACACACAGCTCACTCACCCTCCTCACTCACCCCAGCAGCTGCACATTAACATATCGCAGCAGCAGCCAAATACACAGCATGTAGGTTTCTTGACAAATCTTTTAGCCGGACATATATATATAACAATTGCTCCAGTCTGAGGATCAGACCATATCTTGCTCCTCTCACCCAGCTCCGTGTCTACACTATACTATAGTACAACCCGTTTTCACTTTAGTGGGGGCACGAAAAATAAATCCAACCAGTTGGTGTCACACCACTTGGTGTCACACCAGTTGGTGTCACACCAGTTGGTGTGACAAAAACACTCGACGCATTGTCGCAGAACTCGACGCTTCATCGCAGAAGCTGATATAGTTATGGCTCACCGCCTCTGTGTCTTAGGATATTGGGGGGAGGAGAGGGTAAATGATAAAAAGGGGGGAACTGGGGTTGAGGCACCAGAGTCAATGTGATGATCCACCTGTTGTTTGTGTCATGAGGTGGCAGATTAATCGGCAGTAATGTCATTCCTTCTTCCACACATCCCATCAAAGGCATATTCGCCGCGACGTAATTAGTATGGGCTATAGTATAATCTGACATGGTATAGACACGCATCTATACAACATGAGTGGTACGATCTGGAAACCTGTATTTGCTAATAAGACAAGAACCTCATCTGTGTCACAGTGTCGTGTTTTGTCTGCAGGCTCATATATACATCCAGAATATCTATAAATATATCTATGATACCCAGAGATGCTTTTTTTTGTAATTTAACTAAAATTTCTTCATCACTCCTATTTGGAACACAAAGAATGAATCTATTTCACTATTCGCAGATGGCAAATCAGTTCATGAGATCAAATGGAGTTTGATCCGTTACTTCTATTAAGGAGATGTTAAGGTTAAATGTGGAATTGTCTTGTTATCAGGATCACTCAGCAAGCCCTGCCACCTGCCCGACAGGGGGTCTACCTGAGTGTCTTTAGTCTCTACCCTCAACAGTTCAGGGGATATAACCAACCAAGGCAGAGACTAAAAGGATTAATAAACTCCATTTCTGTCCTCCCGTTCATTAAACTGTACATATTGCCATGCAGTATTAAGTTGTGAATACAGGATATACATGAATGGTCCCGGATGCCAGCCCTACCCAGGCCTATAACTTAGTTATGGAAAGCCAAGTGTGGCTTAATACGGTATAAACCCATGTCCTCCCTTTAGTTGATGACGTCATAGCAGTAGCTCATGACGGAAATTTCCTCAAATGGTTGCCACAAGAGGGACTACTAACGCTGCAGGCTGGGCCAGCCATGTCTCATTGGGCTGGTTCTCCCCTTTTATACAATATTGTAAATCGCCATCATTTATATTTTATGTAAAATTGCTACATAATCACCCGAACCACCATCATTTACCAGGCAAGTCATAGTCGAGACAAAATGTTGTCAAATGTTTAATTGTACATCAGAATATTATTGGCAGGAACGAGAGGAACGCTGTACTTCTGTCTGAGAAAGAGTTATCAGGGGCATCGAGAGGAAGATGACAGACGTTTCCTCCACATTCCAGTATTTGCATGATGAAATAACGAGATGACAATAACAATATACATATTTTACCCATAACACATTATATATGTAATACATTAGACATGTGTATTTATGTACACTTGATGCAGGTGTATGCAGCCCATACATCACGGGTATAAAGTGTACAAGTGGTGGCCCCCGTGTGCTGACATCCACCCCAGTCTAATATTCCTCCTCGGGCACTGACGTGTATTAAGAGCTTGGTGGGCGATATTAAATATATTAAAGTGGAGGAATTAAATCAGACAGAGACTGAGTACCAGGATGTAGAGGAGGCTGACTCAGACTGGGGCACGTGCACGACTCACTCCTGGAGGACTAGCTAGGATGGCAGAGCTAACAAAGCAGTTTGCAGTGACTATTGATTCCTTACCCGGGAATCCCAGAAATGAGTTGTAAGGCGTCCACCAGAGGTGCTGTGGTAGGTGGTGAGGGGCAGTGTATGAGGGGAACAGACCATGAGCGACTGGAAGCCCTCAGCTAGCCGAGGGGTCTATTTCATTTAGTCAACGCCAAATTACCTGTTTGTGGTTGTTGCTAAAGGGCGTGAAATTACCCACAAACAAAACTTGAGGGGTTCTGTACTTTACTAGTTCAATATAACGTTATTTTGTGCCAGGAAACAGCAGCCCAGCCACTGCCCAAGCTTACAGTACAGCCTGGAGTGTATGGATGGGGACAATATGCTTTCAATACAGAAGACTATTCCACTGTCAGCGTACATTGTTAGTTCCATGAACATGAAGTGGCATGTTACATACAGCTTTCTCCACGCTGACACAGTACTATGTTAATGACTCTCCAAAATTTAGTGATGTTACAGACTTCCAAAGTTACCTGCCTGTCAACATTACTAACATTTTGGTCAAATCGTAGAATCTCTAAAAACTTTCGGATATATTTGATTGTTTTAAGGGCCTTAGGTCTTAGAGTGGTTTACGAAAAAAAAATTGTCTTAATATAACATAAGAATTTACTTTAATTCGTACAAATTGGAAAGTGCTCTTGATAATTTTTGTAGCACCAATTCGGCTCTGAATTCGGTACAGTGTGGGCCAATATTTTGCCTACGAATTGTCTTAAAGACCCACGATTTGTTGTACGAATTGGAGTTCTCTTCGTAAGAAAGCTCACACATTACCAAACTCAAATAAGTTTCTTAAGAATGATTTTGAATTTGTATGACTTGTCTTAAGGCCCAATTCGGCTCTGAGTTCGTGAATGTGTGTGCCCAGCATTAGTGGCAGCAGTTGCCCTAGTGGTGGTGTGGCTGTGTGTAAGCCAAAGTTTCTACTCACAAAGCAATAATTATTAATCTACCCTTTCCCCACATTTGTTCCCCACATACTTTGTCATCATAAGTAACATTTGATTAATTATTGATGTTTGTAACATCTGTCATTTATGTTTGTACCAGATACCTGCCAATCATTGATTTCATCTTGTATCTCACTATTCTCACTATCAGTGTGAACGTTGTGATGTGTTTGTGATATGATGTTGCTGGTGAGGGGGCAAACATGGCTGCACAAGACTTAAAGGACCAATTAAAGGGGCTGATGGACAGTGCTCAGTAGAATGAGATGGACCATACAACTTTCTAATAACTTCTGTCTAGTTGTTATAGTCTACTACAATTATCTTTTCCTTACATCTGTAATTATAATATCCATGTGCTTTGTAGTCACAGTCAATGTTATAAGTATTAACACAAAATATTGATCTCCAAAGCTAATAATATAGATGTAAGTCTGAGACACGTCAGCTCGTGGGTTAACTGCAATGAGTGGTAATTGCTGGAAGATTATTTGTGTTGATTATTCCAAATTTTAAATAAAAAATAAATAAATAAAGTGATTTAATTTACAGTATAGGACAATAAATATGACTCAACAACCCTTTACATGTGACTGACATCTTTGTTAAATTATATTGACACCAGTTATTGTTTCTTTGGAAAAAGCAAAAAAAATGAATGTAAAGTATTAACTGTAACTGATTCTTGTTTGATTCTTGTGCGAGGAGCCAGGCTACTCCACTGAGCCAGGGCAGCCAAGCATGACGCCCATTAGGCCAGGAAAACAAAGAATGACGAATCTGCCTTCTTTGATTTCCACCGCGGGCAGTATAGCACAGGAGGAACGCCTCAAACGATAGCCCCGAGCCGGACCAAAGTAGTCCTAAAACAAATAGTTGAGACTGAGGTGAATAGAATATATGAAAGTACGACAAGAGAAGGGTGGGTTGAGGGGGGATACATGAGACGGGGGCAGGTACAGAGGCCTCTCTCTGCAGTAAGGTGAACCCTACTTGTGTGTATAGAGGGTTATGACCTCACTTCACCCTAGCTGTCCCTCCCAGTGTACAGGTATAACATAGGGGGTGACAGATTACCCTAATCCCTGTATGTGCTTGGGTATACACTCACCTGCACCACTAATACACCAAACATGGAATACATTAGTTATTATATTATATTATAATTATTATTAAGATTTCCCTTACAGAGGCACCAGTTGGAAGGACGGAACATGTATCTGAATCAGGACCTTCCCCTATTCCATGTGAAACCAAATTACATATCTCTAAATGTGAAGCTACTCCTTACTGTCTTCTGCAATAGTGTCATTCGCCTGTGGGGGCAGGTAGAGCGGCACTCAGACTATATCACTCCTTACCATTGGTAATAGTCCAAGTGTTTATCAAACTCTAAACGTTAATAATGGACTAGTTGCATTATCCCTGCAGACAGCGTTGGCCCTGTATTGCCGGAGATAATATAAACAATATAAATATATGTAAATGTTGAATAAATATTTAAGATATAGTATAACTGTTGCCTCTCTACATAAAACACTAACATTGGCGGCACTATTAGGCAGATAGGTGATACTGATAACCTCCCCACCCCGCACTCTATTAGATCATATCCAGCTGATGCACTCACAGCCGGGCCTCGCCGCCTGCATATATCAAACCATTACAACATGACCTGTGGGGCTAACTCCTGATATGTGTAGATATTGCACCAAGCATAGATAGATATAAGCTAACTGATAAACGGTCTGGGTAAACACAGGGCATTAATCATGAATATCAACCTTGTCAAGGTATAAATCTAGGTGGGAGCATCTGATCCCGGCACCTCATGCTCCCCTGTCGTGCCTCACCTTGACAAGTTATACAGCACTGAAGCTGGTTCTTGGTTCGTTTCCGCAAGTTGGGGAGCTCCTGATTTGACGATATGTCAAAAGGAAATAATGTAAGTTACTGCAATCATGACATTTCTCAAGCTATCATGTTCTAGTGTAATATAAACATGAATCCTTACATACCCATACCTACTGTGGGCACATCCAATATCTAATAGTTCAGTATTTCTCTCTCAATATAGTGTTACATCATGTTACGCAATAATGACGTAACAATGGGTAACTACTTTATGACCATAATTATCATTAATTATTATTATTAAGATTTATGACCTTAATTAAGAGATGTGACTATAATCCATAAAGCACCAGTACCACTATTTTAATGACCATAAACCAGGCGGTTTAGGATGATTTAGGATTAAGATATTGTTTGTTTAATATCATGCACTGTTTAACTCTAGATTAATTCCTGAAGAAAACTTAAAGCAGTGGTATCTGGACAACTCTACTCTCTCACTTCATGCTCCAACACAAACACAACTCATCACCAAGATGCAGACTGTGAGGCATCCCTCCTCTGTTCCCCATCACCAGACTGTGAGGCATCCCTCCTCTATTCCCCATCACCAGACTGTGAGGCATCCCTCCTCTATTCCTCACCACCAGACTGTGAGGCATCCCTCCTCTATTCCTCACCACCAGACTGTGAGGCATCCCTCCTCTATTCCCCACCACCAGACTGTGAGGCATCCCTCCTCTATTCCCAATCACCAGACTGTGAGGCATCCCTCCTCTATTCCCCATCACCAGACTGTGAGGCATCCCTCCTCTATTCCTCACCACCAGACTGTGAGGCATCCCTCCTCTATTCCCCATCACCAGACTGTGAGGCATCCCTCCTCTATTCCCCACCACCAGACTGTGAGGCATCCCTCCTCTATTCCCCACCACCAGACTGTGAGGCATCCCTCCTCTATTCCCCATCACCAGACTGTGAGGCATCCCTCCTCTATTCCCCATCACCAGACTGTGAGGCATCCCTCCTCTATTCCCCATCACCAGACTGTGAGGCCCTCCTCTATTCCTCACCACCAGACTGTGAGGCATCCCTCCTCTATTCCTCACCACCAGACTGTGAGGCATCCCTCCTCTATTCCCCATCACCAGACTGTGAGGCATCCCTCCTCTATTCCTCACCACCAGACTGTGAGGCATCCCTCCTCTATTCCCCATCACCAGACTGTGAGGCATCCCTCCCCTATTCCCCATCACCAGACTGTGAGGCATCCCTCCTCTATTCCCCACCACCAGACTGTGAGGCATCCCTCCTCTATTCCTCACCACCAGACTGTGAGGCATCCCTCCTCTATTCCCCATCACCAGACTGTGAGGCATCCCTCCTCTATTCCCCATCACCAGACTGTGAGGCATCCCTCCTCTGTTCCACCCAGAAACATTTTAAAAGTATAGATTGCTCTACACATCAACCACAGAGGCTATTTATCTGACATGGCCATACATCAGACTGGATTGGAGTATATATGGTTATCTACACGCAGCCTTGGTTCTCTGCTGCAAGCTCTAACATTAAGACAGCATAAATCACTGCCCATCTCCCGCACTTCTCCAGCACACAATTAGCAAGTGTAAGCGAGTCCTGTCTGTGAGCTGTTCCACATTCTAGCATTAAATGTGGGAGCAATCCTCCTGCACTGTAGGGTATATTATATGGGTGAAGAGAAACTGGATCCAACCCGGAGCAGCACATTTAGGCAGACTTTCCCACACGTTGAATAAGAGACCCCACACACACAACCCGAGACTGGGCGTAAATCATGAGCATGTAATACACACAGTTGTGCCATGTGCGATGTAGCAATTACTCTCATTGCTGCTCGTGAGTTCCCCCGAAATCAAATTAAAAAACGAGCAGAAACGGTAAGAAGAGCAACATATCAATCTAATTCCTTCTCGTATAGGTACAATTATTACAAGAGTAAAATTTAATACATGGTTGGGAATGTATTTTCATTTTTCTTTCAGGAAATAATATCAATTCATTTGAATAATGTCTGACAATTCCGATGACAAAAATATCAGAGTTTTGTTTGCTTTAACCAAAGATTAAAATCAATGCCATAATCCTTCATTGCAGACGGGCACAGTGACCACTGGAGCGTCCACTGGCGGAGGCCTGGGAGACTCATTATCAGGGGTAAGGTGCAACATTAGCACTGGCCACCAGCCGTAATTACCTGCTTCTACTTTATAGTACCTAGTAACAATAGCTAGTGGGTAGATAGCCATAGCAACAATAGCTAGTGGGTAGATAGCCATAGTAACAATAGCTAGTGTGTAGATAGCCATAGCAGCAATAGCTAGTGTGTAGATAGCCATAGCAGCAATAGCTAGTGTGTAGATAGCCATAGCAGCAATAGCTAGTGGGTACATAACCATAGCAGCAATAGCTAGTGGTTAGATAGCCATAGCAACAATAGCTAGTGGGTAGATAGCCATAGTAACAATAGCTAGTGGGTAGATAACCATAGCAGCAATAGCTAGTGGGTAGATAACCATAGCAACAATAGCTAGTGGTTAGATAGCCATAGCAACAATAGCTAGTGGGTAGATAGCCATAGTAACAATAGCTAGTGGGTAGATAACCATAGCAGCAATAGCTAGTGTGTAGATAGCCATAGCAACAATAGCTAGTGGGTAGATAACCATAGCAGCAATAGCTAGTGGGTAGATAGCCATAGCAACAATAGCTAGTGGGTACATAACCATAGCAGCAATAGCTAGTGGTTAGATAGCCATAGCAACAATAGCTAGTGGGTAGATAGCCATAGTAACAATAGCTAGTGGGTAGATAACCATAGCAGCAATAGCTAGTGGGTAGATAGCCATAGCAACAATAGCTAGTGGGTAGATAGCCATAGCAACAATAGCTAGTGGGTAGATAGCCATAGTAACAATAGCTAGTGGGTAGATAACCATAGCAGCAATAGCTAGTGGGTAGATAGCCATAGCAACAATAGCTAGTGGGTAGATAGCCATAGTAACAATAGCTAGTGGTTAGATAACCATAGCAGCAATAGCTAGTGGGTAGATAGCCATAGCAACAATAGCTAGTGGGTAGATAGCCATAGCAGCAATAGCTAGTGGGTAGATAGCCATAGCAACAATAGCTAGTGGGTAGATAGCCATAGCAACAATAGCTAGTGGGTAGATAGCCATAGTAACAATAGCTAGTGGGTAGATAGCCATAGCAACAATAGCTAGTGGGTAGATAGCCATAGTAACAATAGCTAGTGGGTAGATAACCATAGCAGCAATAGCTAGTGGGTAGATAGCCATAGCAACAATAGCTAGTGGTTAGATAGCCATAGTAACAATAGCTAGTGGGTAGATAGCCATAGTAACAATAGCTAGTGGGTAGATAACCATAGCAGCAATAGCTAGTGGGTAGATAGCCATAGCAACAATAGCTAGTGGGTAGATAGCCATAGCAACAATAGCTAGTGGTTAGATAGCCATAGTAACAATAGCTAGTGGGTAGATAGCCATAGTAACAATAGCTAGTGGGTAGATAACCATAGCAGCAATAGCTAGTGGGTAGATAGCCATAGTAACAATAGCTAGTGGGTAGATAACCATAGCAGCAATAGCTAGTGGGTAGATAGCCATAGCAACAATAGCTAGTGGGTAGATAACCATAGCAGCAATAGCTAGTGTGTAGATAGCCATAGCAACAATAGCTAGTGGGTACATAACCATAGCAGCAATAGCTAGTGGGTAGATAGCCATAGCAGCAATAGCTAGTGGGTAGATAGCCATAGTAACAATAGCTAGTGGGTAGATAACCATAGCAGCAATAGCTAGTGGTTAGATAGCCATAGCAACAATAGCTAGTGGGTAGATAGCCATAGTAACAATAGCTAGTGGGTAGATAGCCATAGTAACAATAGCTAGTGGGTAGATAACCATAGCAGCAATAGCTAGTGGTTAGATAGCCATAGCAACAATAGCTAGTGGGTAGATAGCCATAGTAACAATAGCTAGTGGGTAGATAGCCATAGTAACAATAGCTAGTGGGTAGATAGCCATAGTAACAATAGCTAGTGGGTAGATAACCATAGCAGCAATAGCTAGTGGGTAGATAACCATAGCAACAATAGCTAGTGGGTAGATAGCCATAGTAACAATAGCTAGTGGGTAGATAGCCATAGTAACAATAGCTAGTGGGTAGATAACCATAGCAGCAATAGCTAGTGATCACCAATACGCCTGCCCCGGTGGGACAAGTGATTATAGATCCCAGAGTGATTGTCTGCAGATAGCAATGGAACATGACACATGGAAATGTTCTCAATAAAATTTCTTTAAAAAAAAAGAGAGAACCACAGGTAATTATCAGCGAGGTAAACAATATTGGTGTACATACATAAACATGACTTGTATACTGGTGAAACTAAGCGGTGTAGATGGTAATCTGATATTAAATTCCTTATACTTATGTTTAATTTATCAATTGGGAGACCTGATGTCAAGCACAACTTACAGCTACCCTATCGCCACGGACAAATCAAAGATATGAATATTCTAATAATGTGTGTGAGGAAGATAAGGAGTGAATGTATGTGGTATAGGTGGCGCGGCACAGCAGGAGAGCAGCCTGGAGGATATAGAGACAGCTACTCTAGGGGGTATAGCGGGGAGGCGGGGCATCCAGGTGAGACCGCATTACCTGTACCTCCTCCAGTACCCTCTCTACTACACATTGGCATCAATCACCTCCTGGGCTGTAACCAAGGCAACTTTATCGTGAGAGATATGTGGGTTAGGTGGTGGCATGCATGCAGGTATATATACCTGGGTCAGGCTGCTACCGCATGTGCAGCAGGTAATACATCCCCGCGCCGGCTCCATCTACTTATATTCGCCCTGAAAGCATTCTCTGTAAGGTTTATGTGGCTGCGCAGGGCTGTGGAGGAGGCAACCATAGTGAATACCGCAGTGGTCCGTTTATAAGCCCGGGCTTGTATTTCTTTCAACCCCACTTTAGCACCGGTTTGTAATTGAGAGTTAAATTTTAGAGGATTTTATTTTTTCACGACCCACAAACCTCCAGCTTGTATTTGAGATAGGTCTATACAAAAAGGCTTTCACTTGAAGGATTTTACCCGACTTATAATAGACGGGCCACTGCGGTAGTTGGGAGATACCGAAGGCGAGAGATAGAGAGAGAGACACAGAAAGAGGGAGAGAGAGACAGAGAGGGGACGGAGACAGAGAGATGGAGGGAGACAGAGAGGGGAGGGGGAGACACACACAGAGGGAAAGAGAGAGGGAGAGAGACACACAGAGAGACACAGAGAGAGAGTAAGGAAGAGAAACAGAGAGAGTGAGGGAGAGAGACAGAGAGACAGAGAGAGGGGAAGAGAGACAGAGAGAAAGAGGGAGGGGAAGAGAGACAGAGAGGGGAGAGAGGGGGAGTGAGAGGGAGGGAGAGAGAGAGAGAGGGAGAGAGAGAGATAGAGAGACAGACAGACAAGGCACATATCAGAGGAAAAGAAAGGGTAGAGAGACAGAGACATGTAGTCCGTTTGTGTGAAACTAATATTACGAAAGGAATTGAAATGACTCAGAAACCTTTCCTAAGTATGCGAAATGGGTGAATGGTTAAATGGATGGAAGAATAAGCGACAAATTGCTTTTCGAAGTACGTAAGACACTATGAAAACAAAGAATCATTTTATATGCAATAAATAATAATATAAACGGTATATTATAGATACCTGTTCAGTGTTTTATTATTATTTATTATTTTTATATTTTCAACATGTCATATTGGTATAGGATACTTTAGGTGCGGTATGCACTAAAGGTATGAGGGTGGAGGGTGGCGCAGGTGAAGGCCTGATCATGCCCTCAGGCAGGTAGGGCGGGGGCCGGGTGTCAGCTATCAGTGAGGAGGAGGAGGCACTGATACGCTGATAGCAGGCTGCTGTATATATATGCAGGCCTGCAGGGTTAATGAAGTATGGCAAATATCCCCCTGCTGCACCGCCCTGCTGGCCAGGTCCCACACCATTACCCCTTCTGTCACTGCGCTTATTTGTTGTCTATTCCCCCCCCCCCCCCCCACGTCACCCCCTATCTCTCATACACACGCCAGTCCTGATATACACAGCACCTCTGGCCTTCCTCATGTGCCACCGCTGAAGGCTTGGATAAAGAGCTTAGAGAAGTCCACGTGGAACAGATATTCTGCTAATTCCCTATGCTACCATCTGTGTATGGTCAACCTACTGCAGCAATATCAATGATGGTCTAAAGGGTATTAAAGTTAAAGCTTGTCTTTGTTGTGATATTCATCAGAGGTCCATCAGATCTCTATATGTGTGAGGGCCGTCCAGCCTGTGTATTCCCCTGTATTGGACACCATGCACCAGTGCTCAGGCGTGTCCCTGTATCATGCACAGGTCTAGGATCAGTGCATGCTGTACGTTTAGCAATATATTGCTGTTATTATGCTGAGGCTGAAGTCAGAGTGTGTATTTACATGCGGGGAGCTGGTGGCGGCCTCCACTGTAGACAGCATGAGGGGCTCAGTCTACACCTAGCTGCTGTATAGTGGATGAGCAGTTGCTGCTGCAGTGCTTCATGTCCAATAGTCTGGCACACTGATTGACTCACAGATCATAAGGTCTGATACTTCTTGAAGTAGTAGTTGTAATCAGGCCGAATATGTTTATGATTAATATGGTTAACCTTTGCATATGTAAATCGTAACTCTGGAAAGCTAGTGTTAACTTAGGAGATTGTGAATGTTATTGTATACTTGTGTGTTGCGGCACTGAAAGACCTGCACACCGCAGTAACCGTTACTCACTTACTTGTGTCGATTAAAACAAATAAAAATGGGCCAGCACTGCCTATTATTCTCAGATGTAACATTTTGACACAATTTACCGGGTGCGGGACAACATTGGTGTAAAACTGTAATAGTTTCACTGTAAAACTACTGTAGAACTGTACTGACCATCTCTGTAAATCTTATTATTCATTTTGATTAATTTGAAAGACCTACCCTCGGGCAAATATTTTACACCCGACCCCATATTTTCATGCATGATGAAAATGAAATTTATGAATGATGATGATGATAGTAATGAGAATATTGATAATAATAATAATGACAATTGAAATGGACACATCATGCATTACTTCCATATCTAACCAATGTTACATGGGATAAAGGTATATTTAAAAGTACTGACTGAACTGCCTCACGAATTAAAAGAACAAAATCCAATTTCATGATAATCTGTGAGGTCATGGTGTATATCATCCTTGTTTAATACAAGCACCGCGATCTGCACCAACTAGCGAATGTATTTAAAACAATATCTCATTTGAAATTAAGTTTCATTGCGACTACAATGCACGCCGCCCGATTGTAAATGTATGACATTAACCAGCAATGTTTATATTTCAAGATGGGTTATAACTAGATAAACTATAGTCCATGACACAATGTACCCATAAACACGTTCTAACAAACTAAGATTGTTTCTGAGGCTCGCATGCTTCACTGGGATTATCCGTGGCATATTAATATTCGCGGTGAGATATTTGTGCAGGACTCGCATGTGTTCTTCCACGCCATCTATCAGTACCGTCACGTGACCATGTCCTCCAGGTGTTGACCTTCACAATGACCTTGCTCCCCTATATTGTCCATGTCCTCCCATTGTTTAAGTCAGCCCAGACCTGCAGGCGCGCCGCCTACTGGGCTCCCCGCCAAGTTATCAATTTGTCCCTGCTCGCCCCCCCCCCCCCCCACCCCGTGCTTACAGCTCGTGTCGTGTAACCTCATCATTTGTAGCATATAATATGTTGATAGGTTTACAACACACGGAATAACGCCGACCTACAGTCAGACGCAATTGTGCGTACGTTTCTCTACTATTCCTGCAATTATGTCCTCATTGGAGGAACAATACAGGGGCGGATATACATGGGTACGTTGAGCGAGCATACTTACTGTATGCTTCTTGTCTTGTGACGATATCAAATGTATACACCCCACACCAGACAACAGGAAACAATAGCTAGTGGAGTTCACTCCTGTACTTACCCCACCCCACAGCCTCACTATGTAGGCAATAGTCCCCAACATCTAGTTACATGGAATGCACTGTACTCTCACTTGACATATACTGTTGTCACATATATACCTCCATGTTGTAAACAAGTGAGGCCCATATGCCCAAACAGCTGATATAAACTCTAATTAACGAGTCAGAAGGTGATTACACTGCCAGAGGTCACACTATTTGTAATAAAGCCTTGTCCCACAACTGTACTTTCAGCCTTTCTATTTCATTTGCCCCCTGCGGATTGAAGTTATGGCTAGTAAGTTATAGCAGGATAGCCTTATGGTAAATCATATACCATAATTCATCCTCTATTACCTGATCCTGTTCCCTTCCCATCTCCGCCTGTACATTCTCTCACACTAAGCCAACTTTGTATTTTTACAGCAGACATCTGGCTCTGGATTCATACTTGACTCCATCTATATAAAGGACAAAAACTTGTATTTTATAAAATTATGAACTGTATGTATCTGCACTCAGCTCATGTAAAAACGGGCCACACAAATCCCCTATGCCTCCTGTTGTGACCTTTCACTCGCGACTCCCTTTAAGCTTTATACAAGCCACTTTAACAGCGATTTGAGTTAAATTGATTTTGTTCGGTTCATAGAATTACATCCAATCAAGCTGCTATTCTCCTCAGCTATGATCCTAGACTCTAATTAAGCCTGGTATATGGCGGCCCTGCTAGCGTGTCATAATGAGCGGCTAGTGCCACGCGCCTCAGTATATGACACAGTTCTGTGTGATATGTTTAACACAGTTTACAGGAACAATGCATGCTAGCAGTACTAGCAAACTAGCAGTACAGTTTAAAATCCTCTATAAGACAGGGATTGTTGGGAGTTTGAGTATGGGTTGTGTGCGATGTATGTCCTCGCACTTTGTTATTTTATTAAGCAACATTGAGATTTTGTGAGGCAAAATTCTATAAACAGAATACCCCTAAAAGAATGGAGTCCTGAGCTACCCTACCCCTTAGTGTTACTGGTTCAGGTGCAGTCCTATCTAGTGCACAATCTTACCACAAGGAGGGGCTGCAGGCGGGCAGGATCAGACGCAAGCCACAAAACATGGCGTCACTTCCTGTGGACGATGAAGGTCTTATTTTCATTGTGATAATGCTTTTATTTTTATTGTGAGCAAGTATAAGAAGCGCTATTTGATATCAAACAACATTTGGTGCTCCTTCCGCTGTGTTTTATAACAAGCATTGGAGGTTAGTCATGTGACTTGCCCCCTGTCCTAGCGGCAGGTGGGGGTAGCATGGCAGTATAGGGGCAACAATAGTTCCCCCAACCGCCGCTATAGCACATGCATGGCAATGTTCATGTTTAAAGAGATAAACCACAGTTCAACTGGGAAAAAAACTGAAAATAACATTTTGTTTAAACTTTGCCTCGTGAAAGAACAAGGTTATGTGAATTCAAAAAGCCAATAAAAACAATATGTCACCGGGTTAGTTTTCATTTTAGGGAGCCTCAAAATTTATGGTTGTTCACTATAGAAGTCTATGAGAAAAGGACAATTTTTTCGTTTTTTCAGTATAAAAAAAAAATTGAAAATAACTTTCTCCTAAAAATCTCTATGAACATAGCTAACATATTGCTTTACCCTTTCAAGCAATAAAAAATGGGGGTCACCGACCTTTTAAAAAAGTTATTCAACTGAATCTGCATGGCGGTGAGTTAAAAACAGGAATATTGAAGATTTTCAATGCTAAATTATATATTTCAAAATATGTTGATACCCTGTTCTTTCATACATGAGGGCAAACATCTATAGTGGTTATGTTTAGAAGACATTTCAATTGAAAAATGTTATTTGTCTGTCTGAAATCTTGGAAAAACTGAGAAAATATCCATTTTTCCCACATACTTCAATACTAAACTTTGCTGGTCTCTAGAAAGAAAAAAAATATGCTGAGATCCATTTTTTTTTCTTTTTGTTATCCTCCAACCATGTACTTTCTCAAGACAAAGTTTGAAAAAATTACTGTCAATCCTTATTTTTCATGCATTAGTTCCTTTAACTCCCGCCTGCAGCAGTGCGGAGAACAGTGGTTTATCTCTTTAAACAAGAGGCCGCACAACAGTTTATCCATAAAAGTTACTATTGGCCGACACAGGTGGGAATCCCGAAAACAATTACTAAACCTATCATTATAGGTTTACTGCTTCATTTTATTTTTTCATTTAAAGAATTCTTTATTGTATTCGATCGTATTACAATGAGGTTGCTCAATATTCTAGATAGGCAGCTGCCTAATGCTTGCTAATATGCTGCTATATATATATACTGCTATATATATATTATGCTAATATACTGCTTGCCAAATGTCTGGCAGAGGATTCTAACCAGTTGTTCTTGGTGTAAAAACCAAATCATCCCCCAAACATTCACTTTGGTGTACACCGAAATCCCACTATTTTCCACATGGCTTTCTTTCATCTTAAACATAGGACAGCCAGTGTAAGGCTAGGCCTATAGATAGGTATAACATTGCCAGTGTAAGGCTAGGCCTATAGATAGGTATAACATTGCCAGTGTAAGGCTGGACCTGTAGATAGGTATAACATTGCCAGTGTAAGGCTGGGCCTATAGGTAGGTATAACATTGCCAGTGTAAGGCTGGGCCTATAGGTAGGTATAACATTGCCAGTGTAAGGTTGGGCCTATAGATAGTGTCTACAATAGGTATAACATTGCCAGTGTAAGGCTGGGCCTATAGATAGGTATAACATTGCCAGTGTAAGGCTAGGCCTATAGATAGGTATAACATTGCCAGTGTAAGGCTGGACCTGTAGATAGGTATAACATTGCCAGTGTAAGGCTGGGCCTATAGGTAGGTATAACATTGCCAGTGTAAGGCTGGGCCTATAGGTAGGTATAACATTGCCAGTGTAAGGCTGGGCCTATAGATAGGTATAACATTGCCAGTGTAAGGCTGGGCCTATAGGTAGGTATAACATTGCCAGTGTAAGGCTGGGCCTGTAGATCTAGGTATAACATTGCCAGTGTAAGGCTGGGCCTATAGATAGGTATAACATTGCCAGTGTAAGGCTGGGCCTATAGATCTAGGTATAACATTGCCAGTGTAAGGCTAGGCCTATAGATCTAGGTATAACATTGCCAGTGTAAGGCTGGGCCTATAGGTAGGTATAACATTGCCAGTGTAAGGCTAGGCCTATAGATCTAGGTATAACATTGCCAGTGTAAGGCTGGGCCTATAGATCTAGGTATAACATTGCCAGTGTAAGGCTGGGCCTATAGGTAGGTATAACATTGCCAGTGTAAGGCTAGGCCTATAGATCTAGGTATAACATTGCCAGTGTAAGGCTGAGCCTATAGATAGGTATAACATTGCCAGTGTAAGGCTGGGCCTATAGATAGGTATAACATTGCCAGTGTAAGGCTAGGCCTATAGATCCAGTGAAGTTTAGCCGCCAGAATCGTTGAGAACATTTGTTTCCTGTGATAAATTAGTTGCTTAGAGTTAACCTTATAAATTGTTGACTGACAGCATTGATATGTGCCCACCGTCCGCCGCCTACACCACCCGGGACCCGCGGTGACTGTACGGTGATTAATCCATTGAAAAAAGGGGTTGTCAAGTGTTTTGCCTGGTCATATCTGCCGCCATTCTTATGGTATATCACCATAAGATGGGGCAGACAATTAGATTATGTATTTTGTTACCTTTTTTAATGTAATAATCCTAGATTCTTTACGTTTGTTTTGACGCCATTGACAAGCGTGACTGTTTTGGCGGAAGTGAACCCCGAACAAGAGCATCGCGCATGCGCAGAGGAGACTACTCCCTATGGAAAGCCTTATGTATCGTTACGGGCGAACGCAATGGTGGCCAGTTGAGAAGCTTGGAACAGGTCGTGCGTCGTAAATTTCTTGGTTTCTTGTACGGCATCGTATAGACATTCTGACTGGCTTGTTCGGTATAGGAGGAGCTAACTAGAAAGAATGTGTGAGCGGTTTTGGATGAACCCGGGACAAATTCCGAACTAAAGTGTTTTCTTTGCGCCCCTTATCCTAGTTCCGTTCTTTTGGGGGTATGGAGGGCCTGGTGTGGTTTTTGAGAAGAAGCTGCGCTTTTGCAGGCAAAAGGCGGTTGTGGCCCGATTGGTCTAGGTATAACATTGCCAGTGTAAGGCTAGGCCTATAGATAGGTATAACATTGCCAGTGTAAGGCTGGACCTGTAGATAGGTATAACATTGCCAGTGTAAGGCTGGGCCTATAGATCTAGGTATAACATTGCCAGTGTAAGGCTAGGCCTGTAGATAGGTATAACATTGCCAGTGTAAGGCTAGGCCTATAGATCTAGGTATAACATTGCCAGTGTAAGGCTGGGCCTATAGATAGGTATAACATTGCCAGTGTAAGGCTGGGCCTATAGATAGGTATAACATTGCCAGTGTAAGGCTGGGCCTATAGATAGGTATAACATTGCCAGTGTAAGGCTAGGCCTATAGATCTAGGTATAACATTGCCAGTGTAAGGCTGGGCCTATAGATAGGTATAACATTGCCAGTGTAAGGCTGGGCCTATAGATAGGTATAACATTGCCAGTGTAAGGCTGGGCCTATAGATAGGTATAACATTGCCAGTGTAAGGCTAGGCCTATAGATAGGTATAACATTGCCAGTGTAAGGCTGGGCCTATAGATCTAGGTATAACATTGCCAGTGTAAGGCTGGGCCTATAGGTAGGTATAACATTGCCAGTGTAAGGCTAGGCCTATAGATAGGTATAACATTGCCAGTGTAAGGCTGGGCCTATAGATCTAGGTATAACATTGCCAGTGTAAGGCTGGGCCTATAGATCTAGGTATAACATTGCCAGTGTAAGGTTGGGCCTATAGATAGGTATAACATTGCCAGTGTAAGGCTAGGCCTATAGATAGGTATAACATTGCCAGTGTAAGGCTGGGCCTATAGGTAGGTATAACATTGCCAGTGTAAGGCTGGGCCTATAGATCTAGGTATAACATTGCCAGTGTAAGGCTGGGCCTATAGATAGGTATAACATTGCCAGTGTAAGGCTGGGCCTATAGATAGGTATAACATTGCCAGTGTAAGGCTGGGCCTATAGATAGGTATAACATTGCCAGTGTAAGGCTGGGCCTATAGGTAGGTATAACATTGCCAGTGTAAGGCTGGGCCTATAGATCTAGGTATAACATTGCCAGTGTAAGGCTGGACCTGTAGATAGGTATAACATTGCCAGTGTAAGGCTGGGCCTATAGATAGGTATAACATTGCCAGTGTAAGGCTGGGCCTATAGATAGGTATAACATTGCCAGTGTAAGGCTGGGCCTATAGATAGGTATAACATTGCCAGTGTAAGGCTGGGCCTATAGATAGGTATAACATTACCAGTGTAAGGCTGGGCCTATAGATAGGTATAACATTGCCAGTGTAAGGCTGGGCCTGTAGATCTAGGTATAACATTGCCAGTGTAAGGCTGGGCCTATAGATCTAGGTATAACATTGCCAGTGTAAGGCTGGGCCTGTAGATAGGTATAACATTGCCAGTGTAAGGCTGGGCCTATAGGTAGGTATAACATTGCCAGTGTAAGGCTAGGCCTATAGATCTAGGTATAACATTGCCAGTGTAAGGCTGGGCCTATAGGTAGGTATAACATTGCCAGTGTAAGGCTGGGCCTATAGGTAGGTATAACATTGCCAGTGTAAGGCTAGGCCTATAGATCTAGGTATAACATTGCCAGTGTAAGGCTGGGCCTGTAGATAGGTATAACATTGCCAGTGTAAGGCTGGGCCTATAGGTAGGTATAACATTGCCAGTGTAAGGCTAGGCCTATAGATCTAGGTATAACATTGCCAGTGTAAGGCTGGGCCTATAGATCTAGGTATAACATTGCCAGTGTAAGGCTGGGCCTATAGATAGGTATAACATTGCCAGTGTAAGGTTGGGCCTATAGATAGATATAACATTGCCAGTGTAAGGTTGGGCCTATAGATAGATATAACATTGCCAGTGTAAGGCTGGGCCTATAGATAGGTATAACATTGCCAGTGTAAGGCTAGGCCTATAGATAGGTATAACATTGCCAGTGTAAGGCTGGGCCTATAGATAGGTATAACATTACCAGTGTAAGGCTAGGCCTGTAGATCTAGGTATAACATTGCCAGTGTAAGGCTGGGCCTATAGATAGGTATAACATTGCCAGTGTAAGGCTAGGCCTATAGATAGGTATAACATTGCCAGTGTAAGGCTGGGCCTATAGATAGGTATAACATTGCCAGTGTAAGGCTAGGCCTGTAGATCTAGGTATAACATTGCCAGTGTAAGGCTGGGCCTATAGATCTAGGTATAACATTGCCAGTGTAAGGCTGGGCCTATAGATAGGTATAACATTACCAGTGTAAGGCTAGGCCTATAGATAGGTATAACATTGCCAGTGTAAGGCTAGGCCTGTAGATCTAGGTATAACATTGCCAGTGTAAGGCTAGGCCTATAGATAGGTATAACATTGCCAGTGTAAGGCTAGGCCTATAGATAGGTATAACATTGCCAGTGTAAGGCTGGGCCTATAGATAGGTATAACATTGCCAGTGTAAGGCTAGGCCTATAGATAGGTATAACATTGCCAGTGTAAGGCTGGGCCTATAGATAGGTATAACATTGCCAGTGTAAGGCTAGGCCTATAGATAGGTATAACATTGCCAGTGTAAGGCTAGGCCTATAGATAGGTATAACATTGCCAGTGTAAGGCTAGGCCTACAGATAGGTATAACATTGCCAGTGTAAGGCTAGGCCTATAGATAGGTATAACATTGCCAGTGTAAGGCTGGGCCTATAGATAGGTATAACATTGCCAGTGTAAGGCTAGGCCTATAGATAGGTATAACATTGCCAGTGTAAGGCTAGGCCTATAGATCTAGGTATAACATTGCCAGTGTAAGGCTAGGCCTATAGATAGGTATAACATTGCCAGTGTAAGGCTAGGCCTATAGATAGGTATAACATTGCCAGTGTAAGGCTGGGCCTATAGATCCAGAAAAGTGTACCGCCTTGAATTGGATTGTTCTAATAGTTTGGTTATATTTCTGACTGCCTAATATTGTTTTTATATATACAAATGAAGCATTGTCGCGAAAACGACCCTCCCAAACCGCCCGGGAATCCCGATTACTAAACTATTTCTAGCTGCTTGGTCACGCCAGTTACGGCATGGCTACCGAGTCCCGTTCTCGTTCAGTCATTTTGCTTTGATTTTGTCTACTCAGTTCGTATGGGTTACATCAACCCAACGACCAGCAGACACTAAGATTTTAGCAGAAGAATCTATATTTCGTTACCTTTTTAATGGAATAAATGATAATCCTGGATTTTCTACCTGCAACAGGCTATGTCAGCTTTGTTTTTCTGATCGGAGGGCTTCCCCGACCTGCCGCTATATATGACGTCATTGTATCTATGGTCACGTGACCGAATCGGATGATATGATTGGCTTAGAGTCGTAGTTGCTTCTTCCCCTCTACTTCTTGTTTATTATGCCGGCCATTGCTGAGAGCTCTCGATTCGAATCTGCGGTTAGCGATAACTTTTTAATTATTCATTGAATGAAACATTTTTCCATTTGAACCTTGCTCTCCTTGACTCGATCTAGCATCTGGGATCGGTTAGAAAGTTCCGGAAAAAAATAAAGCATGAAAACAGGTCGATGAGGGGCAGTTTCTGTATATACGTCGTTTCTCCCTTCGGTCAGTGCCCCGGTCACGTGATTTGAGAAACATAGCGGAGCTATTCCTAGCGGAATAGCGGTAAGGGGGCTGTTCGTCTAGGTATAACATTGCCAGTGTAAGGCTGGGCCTATAGATAGGTATAACATTGCCAGTGTAAGGCTGGGCCTATAGATAGGTATAACATTGCCAGTGTAAGGCTAGGCCTATAGATAGGTATAACATTGCCAGTGTAAGGCTGGGCCTATAGATAGGTATAACATTGCCAGTGTAAGGCTGGACCTATAGATAGGTATAACATTGCCAGTGTAAGGCTGGGCCTATAGATAGGTATAACATTGCCAGTGTAAGGCTGGGCCTATAGGTAGGTATAACATTGCCAGTGTAAGGCTGGGCCTATAGATAGGTATAACATTGCCAGTGTAAGGCTGGGCCTATAGATAGGTATAACATTGCCAGTGTAAGGCTGGGCCTATAGATAGGTATAACATTGCCAGTGTAAGGCTGGGCCTATAGATCTAGGTATAACATTGCCAGTGTAAGGCTGGGCCTATAGATCTAGGTATAACATTGCCAGTGTAAGGCTGGGCCTATAGATCTAGGTATAACATTGCCAGTGTAAGGCTGGGCCTATAGATCTAGGTATAACATTACCAGTGTAAGGCTGGGCCTATAGATCTAGGTATAACATTGCCAGTGTAAGGCTGGGCCTGTAGATCTAGGTATAACATTGCCAGTGTAAGGCTGGGCCTATAGATCTAGGTATAACATTGCCAGTGTAAGGCTGGGCCTGTAGATCTAGGTATAACATTGCCAGTGTAAGGCTGGGCCTGTAGATCTAGGTATAACATTGCCAGTGTAAGGCTGGGCCTATAGATCTAGGTATAACATTGCCAGTGTAAGGCTGGGCCTGTAGATCTAGGTATAACATTGCCAGTGTAAGGCTGGGCCTATAGATAGGTATAACATTGCCAGTGTAAGGCTAGGCCTATAGATCTAGGTATAACATTGCAAGTGTAAGGCTGGGCCTATAGATAGGTATAACATTGCCAGTGTAAGGCTAGGCCTATAGATAGGTATAACATTGCCAGTGTAAGGCTGGGCCTATAGATAGGTATAACATTGCCAGTGTAAGGCTGGACCTATAGATAGGTATAACATTGCCAGTGTAAGGCTGGGCCTATAGATAGGTATAACATTGCCAGTGTAAGGCTGGGCCTATAGGTAGGTATAACATTGCCAGTGTAAGGCTGGGCCTATAGATAGGTATAACATTGCCAGTGTAAGGCTGGGCCTATAGATAGGTATAACATTGCCAGTGTAAGGCTGGGCCTATAGATAGGTATAACATTGCCAGTGTAAGGCTGGGCCTATAGATCTAGGTATAACATTGCCAGTGTAAGGCTGGGCCTATAGATCTAGGTATAACATTGCCAGTGTAAGGCTGGGCCTATAGATCTAGGTATAACATTGCCAGTGTAAGGCTGGGCCTATAGATCTAGGTATAACATTACCAGTGTAAGGCTGGGCCTATAGATCTAGGTATAACATTGCCAGTGTAAGGCTGGGCCTGTAGATCTAGGTATAACATTGCCAGTGTAAGGCTGGGCCTATAGATCTAGGTATAACATTGCCAGTGTAAGGCTGGGCCTGTAGATCTAGGTATAACATTGCCAGTGTAAGGCTGGGCCTGTAGATCTAGGTATAACATTGCCAGTGTAAGGCTGGGCCTATAGATCTAGGTATAACATTGCCAGTGTAAGGCTGGGCCTGTAGATCTAGGTATAACATTGCCAGTGTAAGGCTGGGCCTATAGATCTAGGTATATCAAAAGGCTAACAGCACGAGGACGCCACCTACCGGGCAGAGTAATATGAATACCTGCCCCCCACTAGTCCCGTCCTCCCTCCTCATCTCCTCCTCTCCCTTATCTCTCTTATCTCACCTGTAGTCTACCTGTCGCTATGCCAACCACCTGTCTAGCCCCACCTACCATACCCCGCATATAACATATTATAGCAGATAGCAGCAATTTTCGTGAACCAGAAATGTTGTGGAAACGGCGAAAATAATATTCATAGTGAAAAATTGATATCCGTGACAATAAATATAAAGTATTAGACGTTACATTCTTTCATTGGAAAATCGATCTTCAATTATGACGAAATATTTCCCCCCACAATTTGCGAAATATATAAAGGGCGAATGTACGTGATGCTTGGAGTATGTCAGATCTTGCCCTGTGCACACTCACTCACTCACTCCCGTGTAAACAATAAACAAGACAAGTGGCAGAGATTAAACTTTCACTTAAATTACGCTCCGCTTCTAGAGCACTGAGGAACAAGTGTAGCATTATGTGGAGTATTATATATTACTAAAAGGTTACCATGGAGAATGTGCACACCTGCGTGAGTCAGTAACCATGGTAATATAGTCTTAACCTGACTGTAATGGCAGGTTAGTGCTAAATGTAAGCTGGTGTATGTGTGACGTGCAGGTAACAAGTGAGTCACACGCTGTCCCAAACACGCCTCTTCCATCGGTTTTTGCACGAGTTTATTTGACTTTATTCAAATTCCAGGAATCTGGTGTAAGTAATCAGTTCTTTCATTCGTTTCTTTCTCATGAACATAAACCAAAGCACATTACACGATCCTATGTTGAACACTACCTCTATTATATTGTTTTAATTGTTTTATTTCCTTCTTATGAACATTTACATTTTTTATAGAAATAACGGTGGGAAATGTTCAGCCCATTCTGTGCATTGGCAGTTCTTCCACGTGAGCCTTAAACAAAAGTATAATAAAAAAAAATCAAAATCAATGTCGATTTGAATTATTACAAGCAACATGACATGCAATACCATATATCAACAACATTTCCTTCTAAATCGTCGAGTTAGTATACTTTTCCACTTTTTATAAAAAAGAATTTCTCTTCCCTCCTTAAAGGCTACTTTCGTCAGCAGTATCAAACCTGGTGACTACAATGTAAGGAGTCTCACATAGTCTGAAGGACTGAGAGGACGGGTTCAATGGCGACCCATTCATGTTCAGATATATAATAGGGGTATTTGGACAAATGTCAGGAGGGAAAATGGCTTGTAGCGGCTGCGCACCAGGATGGATTCTCGAATCCGTTGCTTTTTAAGCTCCGTATATTTTTATATATCTATATACGTGTTCTTCCTGCCCGGAAACCTGTAATCTTTCAAATTTTTTAAGGAGTAGATGATGTTTCAATGGGATTGGATGGAGTGATATATATATATATTATAAGTTTGTATGATAGTTTTTACCCTTATCATTTATATTTATATGCATAATCCATCAGAGTGAGTGAGTGAGTGGTGCTTTAGCGACATGTTGTGTACTGACACTATAATACACTGTTGCCTTTCTGAAACATCATGATTGATGTTTGGCAGTGATTTCTACATGGGCATATGCTAGACAGTCACAATTGATGGTGTGCCATGGGTAGAGTGTGTATAGGTACACGTGTGCCTCTAACACCTGTCGCATACACCAACTATACAAGTTGTTTTATCACGGATTTATTTAATATGAGTAAAGTTGTTAGCGCACAGCTGTAGCATGTAATGGCTCATGTTGGTGTCTAGTAATTGCTCATGTCAACTCATCCTCGCCTATAGCCTCGCAACCCTGGCCTCAGGCACAAATCTGAGAATTTGTTTGTGATACCAAGAACTCAATATCATTATAGTGAATCCAGCACACATTTCCCGAATCGGTATATATTGGGAGTAATGGGATATTGTGTTTGTGGTAATAAATATGGAACTTTTTAAGGATATAGAGAAATATGGATTCTGGAAACGACTCCCAATATTTGGGAGAAAGTGGGATTATGTGGAAAGTGGATATGTATATATACTAATTAGTGTGCATGCACACATAACATGCATGCACATGTCCCACGTGTCATGTACCTATATGTTAGGAAGACATGCTAGGAAGCCATGTTAGAAAGCCATGTTAGGAAGCCATGTTAGAAAGCCATGTTAGAAAGCCATGCTAGGAAGCCATGTTAGGAAGCCATGTTAGAAAGCCATGTAAAGCCATGTTAGGAAGCCATGTTAGGAAGCCATGTTAAGCCATGTTAGGCATGTTTTATGTTTTATAAAAAAGAATTTCGCTTCCCTCCTTAAAGGCCATGTTAGAAAGCCATGTTAGGGAGCCATGATAGGAAGCCATGTTAGGAAGCCATGTTAGGGAGCCATGTTAGGAAGCCATGTTAGGAAGCTATGTTAGGAAGCCGGGTTAGGAAGCCATGTTAGGGAGCCATGTTAGAAAGCCATGTTAGGCAGCCATGTTAGGAAGCTATGTTAGAAAGCCATGTTAGAAAGCCATGTTAGAAAGCCATGTTAGAAAGCCATGTTAGGCAGCCATGTTAGGCAGCCATGTTAGGAAGCCGGGTTAGGAAGCCGTGTGCTGGCTGAGCAGTAGCAAGATAGAGAGAGAGTGTGCGTGTGTGTGTGTGTTTTGTGGAGAGGGGCAGCTGAGTAGCATATGGAGTAAAAGCCTTATCATCAATAATTCCTTTTGTAACAGAAATATGATGAATGCAGAGAGGCAATGCTGCAATACCCTCGTCCCCCGTGGACCTCTTAGCATACTGGTGTACATGACATTGTTAAGTTTTGTCATTTGTTTTCTATTTTCCAAATAATTTTCTATGATTCCTATTATGCTCCGATTCACATTATAGTACTCTAACCTTTTTTTAAATATCATATGGTCTATGTAATCAAATGCCATAGCTACGTCGTAGTAGGTGGCAATACTAATCATACCATTGTCGATTCATTTAAAGATTGGAATGTTGTTTCCAAAACCTCCTTCAACATGGGCAAATTAGTACGATTCATATGGTCCCTCAGAGCTTTGCAAATATATAGTAGTATAACTACAGTGTGAGCACCACGGCACAAGTCCACGGCACCACATGCATATTGCATCAAGGGGTATAGATAGACTACCATTATCTTAAATTGTTCTTTGAACTTATTTCAACTGGCATAGCATTTTGAATTTGATCAAAGAGCAATGGAGTAAAGGGGTATAATCCTCTGCGTATTGGAAGAATATAAGTATTGTCACTCCAGAGATTGAAACAGTAGTATGCTTTACACCAAGTAGAAAAATGGACAACTTTAGTTTCGGGATAAAATCAGGTCCAACATATTTGCCCTACAAATCCTGTGCAGTACATTTGTGCCTTAAGCAAAGCACGTGTGCTCAGGTTGGAAGACACTGCAGCACCCAGCAGCAGGGCATTATTGCCTCCATGGATTGTTACACCTCCCTCTACCGGGGTGTCCACACATCATCCGTCAGTAAGACAAGCCGTGAGAACTGGTGAACCTCTGTCTTACTGGCGTAATAATGTCAGTACTGGGGGAGGGGGTAGAGGGGTCAGGTGAGGTCATGGCCCCTCCACCACCCAGGACTCCTCCAGTACAACACACATAAAGAATGAGCCCCGAGCCCGCACTTCCCTCAAGATCTCACCTGTCTCTTTAACTCCCTTCCTACCCTCCCCACTCCTCCACACACACACCCACCACACACACATTGCTATAAACCCTAAAAGTTATAGTTTTGCACAACTTTAACTGATTTTCTTCTCTTTTCTCAGCAAGTGTTGGCTTCCTGAAAGTGCGCTCGGTCCCGTACATTGTCGTCTGTAGCTTTAAACTAACAGTTTGTATATAAGTAATGTTCTGGGACTGAAAGGCATACATCAGAGGTGCACACACACAGGCGGTATCATAGTGCACGATACCGCCATACAACTAGGCTATCTGCCGTATCAATTATATCAACGTCATCTATCCTAGTTAGTGAAATCAACAGCACATCACGATAACGCACACTTTGTCTATAGGCCCTACCAACAACATAACAACAACAAATTAAATCCATTAACTATTAAATATTGTAATATTACTCAATTAAACGCATAAACCATTCTATTAACCTTTATATAAAATTGCCTTTATATTCACCACAAATGATTGGAATAGAAGAAAGTAGAATTTCATGATACTCAGGAACCAGGGGAGACAACTGTCAAGGTGGCCTTGGGTAGTTATGCAAGTCATCCGTCCATTGATAAATTGTGTAATAGTATGTAATGCCATCCGGAATGACAATTGAGCTTTAAAAAAATGATATGGGCAAAATGCAATGTATTTACATTACCATGAATTACAACTATCAAATTCAACCTACATTTCTCATCCATCAATCAATCGAGCTCTAAACATCTTCTCTAGAATTAACATCAATTGTCATATACATGCATACGTACATATATTATAAAAATATTTATTATATGGACATATTTTTATATAATGCAAGCTTCACGGCTACACTATACCCGGGGCATGGCTTTTAACACTAAAGCTGCTACAAGGCAACATTATATACACAGTCATCTTTACGTCGTAAACAATGGTTGCCACGTCGTAAACAATTGTTGCTAGGTAATAAACAGGCCCTGTCAGCTCAAAGTGGTGTCTTGATGGAGGGACACCAGCTCTGCCTAGTGCAAATACAGCCTTGTAAACATAAATATTGACACATTTATACGATGCACCGCATTCTGCCCTACCTTTATATACCCTCTCACGGGGCAATATTTATACGCTGATGTATGCTTGTAACCATTCTTATGCTTCTTGATTCTTCTTCTGCTTCTAGTTACATATACCAGCCACCCTCGGGTATGTCCATTCCACCCAGCTCTGATTCCTACATAGTGTGTGGTGGATTTGGATAAACCACTGACGTTGGATTCCGCCCAAGTCGGATTGTCGTTGTTACGATGTAATGAAGGACAGGAGTGTATCATTCCTGCTGCTTCATGGCGGCACGACATGACACATGTTTGTAACATCCCCTCCCCCTACCCCTGGCATATTCCCACCTATATATGTGCCGGTAGTGCCCAAATAATATAATATGATATAATATAATATAATATAATATAATATAATATAATATAATATAATATAATATAATATAATATAATATAATATAACATAATATAATATTATAAACAACTTGAAGGGGGCGGCGGTATTCTGCCTCACGCATTGCCTTTGTGTCGAGAACCTTACTGCACTCACCTCGGCGGACATCATACTTTCCGATCTTTCCGCCCCCACCTCCACCCTCCCCTCACACCCCCTCTCACACCCCTACTATTATTATTATACAACTTTTATTCAGTAGACATATACATAGTATACAAAAAGAATAGGGCCTTAGCTCCCTCTCCACTGGAGATCTACCGGGTAGCCCTTTAACAAAATATTGTAAAATTGACAAGCCCAAATTGTCTAATTTTAAGTTAAAGTTGTCTCATTCAGCCAGACATTCGTCGCGCCCCTACCGGCCAGAAGGCTACCCACACTTTCTTACCGCCACAACGCTCGCGGATTTCTTATCATCCCAAAGTCCAAAGGTACAGGTGAGGTCCAGGTCTGACCGTTATCTCAAAGTCAATCACGTGGGAAAGGAGGGGAGGGGCTGACCGCTAGGTCAGGGGAGGGGAGGGAATACTGATTAAAGAGTGGGAGGGAGAGGGGAGGGGAGATAACCACGTGACCTGGTCACCACCCAAAGAGATTGGTCAGAGTGGCAGTGGTCACTCTGAGCCTCGTTTTTAATAAGTGTCTGTCATTGTTATCCTGTGGCTGATTGGATCTCTAATCTAACCTGTCAATTAATTGGACCAACGAGACCAAAGCCAATCAGCGCAGGACCAGTGTATTTCGTCATAAATCTGTCTAGTATAAAAATAAAGGAAAGATGGAAATCAGGCTCTTCCGAGGCTGGTACTGATTTGAAGCATACATCTCTGTGTGTTGCGTTGATTAATTTCTCGCCCAACTACTGACCCTGAATTATTACGAAGAATGACCCGCATTTCTTCATTGGCGACCATGATTAGGGGCTAGTTAGTTGGTCAGATCGGTATCCGACCTTAGAAGCAAGCAAAAGGAGTCAGGTGAGTGTGCCTTTTTCAAAACTGCCATTGTATTTATGGGTGTTGTATGTTTGGGACTCTGAGCTGGGCTTTTATTGGAAGGTGCATTAGCTGATCACACAAGTATTATCTTACTTTATCCTGTAGAGATAGTATTTTAGACATGCCACCGGCGGAAAGAATTGAGTATGTGGAAGAGTTCCCACAATACCTCGAAGCTGAGGATATTTTCCTAGAGGAGATATTCAATGATGGTTATCCACCGATCGCAGAACCTGAGGATTGGAACGACTGCGTAGGCACCTCTGAAAGTGTGATTCAGTTCAGCAGTGAACAGCTAGAAACTATGTCTTACCATTGGGATAAAATGTAATGAGTAAGAATAGGGACTAAAGAGATCAAAATTTTTGTTTTTGGAAATACCTGCACAAAAATTGTTACGTTGGATCTAGGCAAAAATTAATATTCCAAATTCTCTATATAGAAATAGAATATTCCAAATCAAGCAGGTAATAGTAATTCATCTTTACACATAATCAGCTAAGTCAAGTACCTCCAAAATGGCGTTGACAACACCCATTAACTGGGATATCACCGCCGAAGAGGTAAATGCACTCAATGATGCTGATCGTAAAGCACACTATGCGTCAATAGAAGTAGTTAGAAGGCGTATGGAGAGACATGCAACCTTGCTGGGTCCTAACGATGGGACCAACAAAGAATCACTCAGAGAGTGGTTAGAGGGGTTGGACAGAGTTAGAATCACAGTAGGGGCACATGATAACATAGCCATAGAAGCAGTTATATTGTTAGCGCAGGGATCATTAGCACGTTCCATCGAATCTTATGTAGAAGCACGGGGAGATGAACGCACATGGGAGGGTGTAAAACAGGAAATAATTCGCTTGTTTATGGGAGAAGAGGAGACCACTCAACTTAGAGAGAAGTTGAAGGGGATCCATCAACTCCCATACGAAGACATACGAATTTATGGCCGTAAATACCTGGAAACAGCTATGAGGGCTTATGAACCAGGCATTTTGGCCTTGCCTGTAATTCAGTCACAATTAGCTCGAGATTTTATAAAAGGGCTCACCGATAGACAGGTACGGTGCGAGGTATTCTCAACAAGACCAGAGACTTTGGGGGAAGCAATTGACCTGGCGACAACGGCAGCGTATACCCATACGTTAGCCGATGCTCCAGCTAGAGGTGAAAGGAGAGAGGAACCTATGGAAATAGGCGCCTTACTCCCAAAACTTCGGACGCCAACCCAAACTCTGACTCCACCGACCCCTACTGGGGAGACCAATATGGAAACAAAAGCTGTGATGGACGAATTAAAAACATTAAGAAATATGGTAGAACTCTTAGGGAGGGAAAGATCTCAACCTTCATCGGTAACAGTTCATGCACCACCAGTTCAGAACCAGACTCAGTTTCCCTTTGTGCAACCATCCTATTTGCCTGCATTTCCGCCTTATAGCGCTCCAAACCCTGCCCCGGTTGCCAATTCTAATCAGGTAGAGTCACAACAGGGTCAGAAAAGGAAGGGAGGGGCACAGAAAGGGGGAAAAAGGTTTAGAGGTAAGAATACTTGCTATGAATGTGGATTAGAGGGACATTTTGCTAGAGAATGCCCTACTCGATTCGCACAAATGAGAGCGGCTGTACGGCCAGACATGGAAGAAGTAATGGATAACAAAATGCAACCCGTTATAGCGGCTATACAAGCATTGACTCCCAGAGTTCCCACAAACCCCTTTGTTCTCCCTTCGGGGGAATAAATTCGCCGGATAAGCGGTTTCGTGTGGCCCTTCCTGTGGCGGGAAGGAAAGCACAAGCACTTATCGACACCGGCGCCACTAGAAGTTTAGTTAAGTATGATTTGTGGAAACATTTCAATAAGGTAAACCACCGACCGTTAATTTTGGAACAAGGTGAACAATTACGGTCACTGAGTGGTCACGCTTTGCAGTCAGAAGGCAGGGCGATAATTAAGGCTGGGGGTAGTCATCTTCCTGTATACGTTGTTAAAAACCTCCAACACGATCTCCTACTAGGGGACGATGCTCTGGACATTTTGGATTCAGTAATCTGGCACAGAAAAAGAATCATACGTCTAGGAGGTAGAGAATATAAAAGTCAAACGGTAGAAGAAGAAATAGATTCTGAATTTGCTTCCCTCAAAACAGAGGAAGAAATCTGGGAAGAAAGATACCCAGAAGTTTTTGGCAAAAATGGTAAATTAGGCATAGTAAGAGATGTATACATGGAGATTGACACGGGGAATGCCCGCCCTATTAATCAGAGACCTTATCGCCTTCCCTTAAACAAAAAGCTGATAGTAGATAAGGAGATTGACGAAATGCTTGAGTTAGGTGTGATTGAACCAAGCTCGTCACCATGGGCTAGTCCCATAACTTTAGTACCTAAGAAAGATGGGGAAACCAGGTTCTGTTCAGATTTTAGAAAATTAAATTCTGTCACCAAGAAAGATGCCCACCCCCTACCAAATATACAAGATATCTTTGATAGTCTAACAGGAGCAGCGATCTTTTCCACTCTAGATCTCAAATCTGGGTATTGGCAAGTCCAAATGCACCCTGAAAGCATAGAGAAAACGGCCTTTGTCTGCCATAGAGGTTTATTTCAATGGCGTAGAATGCCTTTCGGATTAACTAATGCCCCGGCTGTGTTTCAAAGGGCAATGAACCGGATATTCGCCGAATATATTGGGAAATTTCTTGGTATATTCATCGATGACCTGGTGATTTATTCTAAAACACGGGAGGAGCACGAAAAACATCTCAAAATCATTTTTGACACTTTATCCGAACATGGTATTACCATCAAAAAGAGTAAATGTAAATTCTTTCAAGACAAGGTTGATCTTCTGGGCTTTCAGGTGTCTAAACAAGGGATAAATTCCCATCCGGACAAAGTCAAAGCCATTCGAGAAATGCTCCCGCCTGACAGTGTGTCCGCCATTAGATCTTTTCTAGGTTGTTGTGGATATTATCGTCAGTGTATTCCTGACTATGCAAGAATTGTAACACCTTTGGTGGCGTTAACAAAGAAACATGCTAGATTTAAATGGGGTCCTGAACAACAAGAAGCGTTCGAAACATTAAAAGACGTTCTTACTTCAGACCAAATCATGGCTCATCCACAACCTGGAAAAGCTTATAAGCTCTATACAGATGCCTGTCAGTACGCAGTGGGATCCATACTCGTCCAGTCTGACGAGAATGGAGTGGAAAGACCAGTTCAGTATATTTCAAAACAACTCTCAGGTCCCCAACTCAAATGGGCGACTATAGAAAAGGAGGCTTTTGCCATTATTTATGCTCTAACTAAACTTAGACCATATCTATATGGCAGTGATTTTACCATCTATACTGACCATAAACCCCTCAAATCGCTCTTTCTTGGTGAGGTTAAAAATACAAAAATTCAGCGTTGGGCTGTTTTAATAGCAGAATACGGTGCCCCCATCGAATATAGACAAGGTAAGAACAATGTACGGGCTGATATGTTATCTCGCATAAAGACTCATGAAACTTATGACCAGGGGGAGGGGAACGCTCTCAGTAATTTTGAAGTAGGTGCCCTCGAGGAAACAGAGGAAATCCCCTGGGAGTTTGATCAGCTTGAGCGAGAACAAGTCAGAACAGAGCAGCAACAGATGGCTGAGTATCAGTTGGGCCTAGAGGAGGTGGACGATTACACACTAATCAACGGATTATTGTTTACAATCATGTCCCCACCCAATAAACCAGCTTATCCTAGATTGGTGTTGCCGCAATCAGCTCGTTACAGAGTGATAAGAAGAGCACACACTGAAGTGGGCCATCAGGGAATGAGAAAAACCCTTGATAGGATATTAGAGGCCTACAAGTGGCCTACTATGAGGAAAGATACCCTCCGTGTGTTGAGTAATTGTGATAAGTGTGCAGTAAATCGTGCAGGTCAAGATAAGGTTGCTCCCACAGCTATGCCTATAGCAAGGTACCCAGGTCAGATAGTGGGAATGGATTTATGTGGTCCTTTTCCTGTTTCAGACAATGGGAATCGTTATATTATAGTTGTAATTGATCATTGTAGTGGATGGGCGGAAGTTAAACCTATTGATAGAAAAACTGGGAAAAATATAGCTGACTATCTGGCAAATGAATATGTACCCCGGTACGGGCCCCCAGAGGTAATCATTACTGACAGGGGTCTAGAATTCATGAATCAACAAGTCGAAGGTTATTTAAGATCCATTGGGACGCAAGTCAGACATACTTCTGGCTGGCACCCCCAAACTAACGGTAAGACGGAGAGGTTTAACAAAAGCTTTAAGAATATCCTAAAAAAATTCATCAATGCGCGACCAGCAGAGTGGGAGAATCAACTCGGACCCACACTTTGGGCCCATAGAGTCTCCACCTCTTCAGTCACGAATTTCACTCCCTATTTTCTCACCTTTGGTCGTCAACCCCCGGTCCCCTTTGTTAAGATCTTCCCTGGGCCGGATGGTACAGAACCCCAAGTGTTAAGTGAACGATTACAAGCCCTCACAGATGCTTTCCGGGTGGCTGCAGAAAATACTGAAGCCAGCCGTAAGTATAATTATGAGAGGCTTAGAGCTCGGGCAAATGCTGGTGACTTACGTGTAGGTGACTCAGTAGTTGTATTAGCAGGCGCCAGAGCGCCCCTAGATCCTAGATGGGATCATGGGTATACAGTCCTAGGTGTAAGGGGAGCTGTAGTGATCGTAAGAGACCCACAAGGTCAGAGAAAACTAATAAATCGGGAGAGAATAAAATTGGTATCTGGGGATATTGCTTGGGATACAGTTAGGAATAGGCAAAACAGGGCAGGCCAAGGCAGGCGCAATCGGGCGAGAATACGGGCTCGGGCAGCGAGGCCACTCCCCCCTGAACCTCCTGGGCAAAATCTAAATGTTGACCCCAATGCTTTAATACATGAACCTTTGCTTCCACCTGTGAATCAAGTCTATCTCCAGGCGGAAGATCCAGCTGTAGGTGGCGCTGCGGACGTGGAAATGGTACCGGAAGTCGAGGAAGAATTCTATTCAGCCGACGAAGATATGGGTAGTGACGTGGACCAACCAGAGGTTCCGGATCCGCCCCGTCGTCCTCCTTATAATGCTGACCAGAACCAAGCCTTGGTCATTCCACCACCGGCTCCAGCACCGTTCACACCACCTCAGATGAGGTACAGGACTCCTGCAAACATAGAAGAGACTCCAGTTAACCCAACTGGAGGAGCAACACCTAGGACTCCAAGTACTCCTCTACCACCTCCTCAGATACGCACCAGGTCTCAGACAAGGGCCTTGATAGCAGCTCCGCGGATTGTGCTCCCACCAGACAATCCTCAGCGTCATTTACATAGGCGTTTCCATGCCAAGCGGAGAGTGCCTGCTAGCCCTAGAGAGCCTAGTCCACTGAAGGAGAGCGAGCCTAAACCTGGAAAGAGAGCAAAAAGAACATCAGCTTCTACTGACCAAGTACCGGACACGCAGGCAACCTCAGCACCAGATGCACAAGATGGCGGTGGGGACAGTGACTAAGGGGTTACTGTTGCTCACCTGTTACCTCATTTGCAGCCAAGCAGACATCTTTGAGGAAGAAGGTGTGCTGGTATACTCGGCTGGGGAGGTAAGGGCCCTCACAGCAACATGGACTGCATTAATGTTCCTCCAGCCCCCTGCTCCTCCGCCTATGGAGTCGTGGCTCCACATCCTTGAAGCTAAGATGGAAGGACTACACGAGCAGCAAGTGGTAGGAATCACCGACCTCAGAACATGGCGGCTTCATGTTCAATTCATCAAGGATCATCTACCCACTCCACCAGTTCGCACGAAGCGAGCTCTGCTAGGAGTGGTAGGAATGATCAGCCGATCTCTCTTCGGTACAGCTACCACAGACCAGATCGACGAGCTCCGAGCGGCAGTGGAGGCATCGCAGGCAGGCCTCAGTGTGATGTCTCACTTCCAGTCAGAGATGGTTTCTGTGGTAAACCAGACCCGTCTGTTCCTACGAGAGAATCGAGTCGACATCCAAAACCTGCAAGAGATAAGCCA
This sequence comes from Sthenelais limicola, assembly GCA_942159475.1. Classification (NCBI taxonomy): domain Eukaryota; kingdom Metazoa; phylum Annelida; class Polychaeta; order Phyllodocida; family Sigalionidae; genus Sthenelais; species Sthenelais limicola. The sequence continues at coordinate 13,063,050 of OW804102.1, forward strand.
AAATCTGACTGACCAGGTATCTGAAATTGTTCATCATTTAAATGGTTTTTCTAGAGATATTCATCGTATGCATATGAGAAGAGAGGTTGATCAGGCCCTAAGCCAAGTTGACCGCATTATGCTGGTATATTATAGGCAAATTGATTTATTCCATCGCCAGAGAACACACCTAGAGCACGGGTACTTGACTGATGAAATATTACCTGAAGTACATTTAAATGAAATTCTTCACCAATTGAGTGAGAGGGGACACCAACCAATAGACGATGTTCGTTGGTACTACAGAAGTGTACAAGTTCAAATCATATCTGAGTCAGACGAGCAATTAGTTTATCAGGTGGTCATCCCTGCAGTTTCGGCTACTAAGTATTTACACTATAAACTAAGGTATTTTCCTACCCCTTATGGGCCATCCTACCTCAAAATCATCAAGGGCATCGCTGAATTAGCGATGGACAGTGTCTCTAGTGGTGCCTCTTTTGTTCCTAACCACTGCATGGGATACAGCCCAGCTGTATGTTCCTCTGCGTTGGAGAACCTAAAACCAACATGTGAAACAGAAATAATTTTAGGCAAAGGTCCAGTAAAGTGTCAGATAGAGATTAAGAAGCGTGGCAATGTCAGTAACGAAATATTCAGAGATTTTGAACAACTGTCATCGGTTATCCTTGCAGTATACTTTCCAGTCGAGACTGTATTAAGGTGTATCAGTAAGAAACCTATAAGAAATGTTTTTACCAAACACACACGGGTCACAGTAAACAGTGGCTGCGTCTTATATAGTGAAGATTGGAGGGTGCGCAGCATCGAGCAACATAATTCCACGATCAGAATTCCACCCCCCAAAGCCCTGTCCCTACCCTCTCTCAACTTAACCTATAGAAAGTTCGAAGACTATCCTGAGCTGAAGCAACAACTCCAGTTCAACAGCAGAATCGACGTCCCCCTAATTTCTCTGACCGATATTCCCCTTCCTCCTACGGTGCAACCTTTTTCCTTCTCCGCCTCCACCACATGGGGATTCGCGACCCTCATGCTCACCCTAGCAATCGTGATTGGATTGATAGGAGTGGTGGTGTATGTGAAGAGGAAGAGAGACGGCTCTTGCCTCCCTCTCTTAGGTAAACGTCCTAACCAGAGTCTAGATAGACTACCCAGTAAACCTTCTGCCCCTCTTCCCTCCTTCCCCAATGTCTTTTCTAATTTATACCCATCCCAACAGCAACCCGCTGAAGAGATTCCACTGCAAGATTCTGAACCCCAGTCCCTTGGCGGTACTAACGATCTCGAAAACCCGGAGACCCAACCCCTCCAAACTGACCCCTTATCCTCCTTTAGACAGAATACACCCCCAAAACCCCCTCGATCGATGGATATGAAGCAAAGATCTGCAGTACCCCGTGGAGTAGTGTGTTAAAACAACGACTCAGATGAATATGTGGTGTGAGATAAAATTAAGCCGATATAATGTTAGTCTTAAGTGCAAATGTGAGCAGATTCTGATTTTAAAATGTTTTGTAGTGCTAATTTAATTGGAATCTAATGGTAATAATTACAAAGGAGGTGTTGTCACGAAAGCTGTTTAGTTTACTCTAAAGCAGGCCTAGTGCTGGACTGTGGACAAAGTCCTCACCCCTTTCGTAGAATTTAATTAATTGGTCTAGTCACCAATTACTACCTAGTAAGTACGCCCGGTGTTAGCTTGCAGTGGGACGCACTCTTCTGCTCAAGTTAGGGTGAGAAAGCTAGCTGATTATGTGAAGGAATAAGCCACCACTTGAGAGAGGACGATGAAGGACCCGTTCTCTGAAAGTAGGGTGAAGCAAAAATGGGAGGTTGTCACGTTGTTGATGGAGTAGTGATACCACGGAGACCAGCCTAGGAACGGTCGGTAGTCACTAGACCGATGTGCACACCTCTGCGGGCCATTTTTGGGTCGAGAGAAGGGCTGAAAATATAAAAGAATCGTGTCAGTCTTCTAGACCAGAGGAGCCAGGCTCCCAAAGGAAATGTATAAGTAGGTACCAGTGTCGCCACCTTGAGGATGTTCACGGCGACAGGTACCTAGAAAGTGTATAAGATACATGCTGCCACCTTACGGACGTTAAGTAGTGATAGGCAGCCCAAGAACGAGTAAAAGTATAAGGCAATATTCAAAGACTGCGTGAAAATGCCTGAGACGTTTCTACGGGGAGAACCCATAGACCAGCAAAGCCGAGATATTGATGAACAATACATTAAACTCAAAAGACAGTGCGGTAATACGCCACCTAGTGAAAACTCTTAAGAGACTGTGTTTACGAATTATCCGAGGCGGGTTCGCCGTACCTCAGTAATAATTTTACGCTAAGACATTGTAAAATCTTTAGCTATTATTTTGATTTAGGGGAGTGATTTCTTTCTCTGTACTTCTCTAGATTGTCCTATTTTTGCATTTTTCAATTGTATAAACATGTATGTACTTACGGGAGAAAGGGAGCCTCGATCCACATAGGGATGGCCGCTGTGAATTCGTCCGGCGGGCCAAAGGTTAAAAATCCCGTAGATAAAAATACTGGATCGAGGTGCCCCAACGTAAATAAAGGTCTCTCATGTGGAATTAGATATCGGGCATCAAAACTCCCAAATCTAATGAAGCAAGAGGGTAGAATTTGACTGGGGATGGCAATGGATTCGTGAGTGGAAGAAAAGTGATGCCCACTTATGGTTCTAGGTCGGGGGTTCCGGTTCGGCAGAACTCGGTCAGCCAAGGGGGTCGCCGCTCGGTGATACTCGGGGTTGCTCGGGGGTTGTCGGCCGGAAACTAAAATGAGGGTTGCGTCGATGTGTTGTCTGCTCCTAGAGTGGTTCGGAGAACTATGTTGTACACAGTTCTCCGAACCAAATGAGATTGGGACGTATGTAAAATTGACAAGCCCAAATTGTCTAATTTTAAGTTAAAGTTGTCTCATTCAGCCAGACATTCGTCGCGCCCCTACCGGCCAGAAGGCTACCCACACTTTCTTACCGCCACAACGCTCGCGGATTTCTTATCATCCCAAAGTCCAAAGGTACAGGTGAGGTCCAGGTCTGACCGTTATCTCAAAGTCAATCACGTGGGAAAGGAGGGGAGGGGCTGACCGCTAGGTCAGGGGAGGGGAGGGAATACTGATTAAAGAGTGGGAGGGAGAGGGGAGGGGAGATAACCACGTGACCTGGTCACCACCCAAAGAGATTGGTCAGAGTGGCAGTGGTCACTCTGAGCCTCGTTTTTAATAAGTGTCTGTCATTGTTATCCTGTGGCTGATTGGATCTCTAATCTAACCTGTCAATTAATTGGACCAACGAGACCAAAGCCAATCAGCGCAGGACCAGTGTATTTCGTCATAAATCTGTCTAGTATAAAAATAAAGGAAAGATGGAAATCAGGCTCTTCCGAGGCTGGTACTGATTTGAAGCATACATCTCTGTGTGTTGCGTTGATTAATTTCTCGCCCAACTACTGACCCTGAATTATTACGAAGAATGACCCGCCATTCTTCAATATAATGGGTTTACATAACCTACCTTCACATACCATACCCATCTCCTTTTATATGGTTTGTGATAGCGCAAAATGAATACTGGGCCTCATTCCTTCCTGATACCTACAGATGCCCATGTTCATTTTCCTTCCAATCTCAAAACTGTATGAACTGAACCCGTTCCTCCCTCCCTCTACTCTCCAATCCCTCCCCGCTTATATTTCTTGTAATACTCGTCCTATGCCCTCTCTTTCTCTGTATTTATCGCCTATATTTGACATGATCTTTTTTTCTTTTTTTTTTAAACGAAAAAATATAAATGCAATTGTCCATTTTGTTACTCTCAAGGTTTATGATATATACATCTCTGTCTAATTATTTCACATAGCGTTCAACAGTGGCCCGGTGCTTGTCCAACAACTAGTGAGATGCTTCACAGAGCTGCCTAAGGCCGTTTATAGGAAGTAGACAACTGCATGCCTGACATTTGGAGCAAATCCTGTTCTGTACAATTTTGAATTTACATAAAAAAAGTCTTGAACATAGGAATAAAAAACCAACTTAAGGAAGTCTAGACTGCCAAAACTGTGCCCAGGCGGGCCTAATGGTGCATAGCCAGCCCCGCTATGTATAATGTGGGTGCCTGAGTCTATATACACAGGCTGGTATCACAGCTTATCACTGTGTACCACTAATTACAGCCAGAGCGCTAAAACGTTGCCTTCCCGGGGTGAAGGCCGGGGTGCAGGCCGGGGTGCAGGACCAGCAATATACGCTGGCCTGCCCATTGTCCACCTCACGCCCTCTCACACATCCTCCCAATTCTAGCCAAACCCTCACTTCTCTCACACGCACTTGTTCACACATTTCTCTGATGACTGACATATGGATCCCTCTGATGTTGGGTGGGGAAATCCCGGGAACCATCAGCAGGGATTAACTGTGTCCACTCTGTCGACTCAGGCCTGAGTGGGGAAGTGGCCCGTGTAAGGCATGTGTGTATGTATGTGCTCTGATTTGTTGTATAGGCTGTTGATGAAACAACATATCTAGAGCTCTGTGTATGTACAGTTTATTGCAATTTTTAATTTCTGACCCAGTATTTATTTCCCATGTACCAAAGCTTTATAGATGTTCAAAGGTAAGTTGTTAAGTTAAAGTGTGTCTTTTTTTAAAATTACTAGAAAAAGAGTTCATGTCATTCTTCTATTCATCTCTCTTTCTTGTTTGGTTTGATATACCTCAGGAGTTATGTAAGGACAAAAAACCTTTAAGTTGGTAATCATTTTTCCCCTCACATGATTTACCTTTTTATACATTTTGATTTTTTTCTATTTCATAACTCACCTATAGCTACCATGCAATGTTAGAAGTCATGTCTATAGTAACTTTCTCTATTTTCTTCTTCTCTAAAGTCTTTATAATATTCTATGCTAAATTTAAGCCTTAATTGAGAATAGCAATGTTTCAATGTAATATTGTTTTGAAACAAAATGAATAAAAAAGAATACAAATGTGAGATACACCACATGTTATTATGTTATATGCCAGCCTGCCACCTGAACCACTCCATGTACTTCATATATATACACCAGCCCACCACCTGAACCATTCCATGTACTTCATATATATACACCAGCCCACCACCTGAACCATTCCATGTACTTCATATATATACACCAGCCCACCACCTGAACCACTCCATGTACTTCATATATATACACCAGCCCACCACCTGAACCACTCCATGTACTTCATATATATATTAGAGTATATATAAGTACTTCGGCACCCTGTCAGGGGTCCCTTTAAAATATTCCTTTTTAAATCATTAATAATAAAATCAGTTAACGCCATCATCCAGCTCGTTAGGTAACCTGGGTTATGCACAATACCATCTTTTTGTAATAAATTTTATTGCAAAACATTTTCGGGTGTACTCGATAATCTCATGTTACACATTGAAAAGCAAGCAAATTATTATTATCATCTTGGCCACTCTTTTAACTTATCTTAATCATTTTAAAAGCTCGGTTATTGGGTCATATACCAGATAGTCTACCTCGCATATTATACAGAAGATCTTATAAATACAGACAAATCCAAGCTCCGATGTATGTGTGAGGTTCACTGTCGCACCAACCCAATGACTACTGAGACAGAATGTCCCGGCGTTACCTTCAGTGAGAAATATCATCTGATGATACTATTAGATGTACGAGAGTATTGATTTATAACATGTGAGATGCATAACTGATAATTAATTGTCTCACGAGTGAACCAGCGCTGTTATATATGTGTTACGCCTCATGGCAGTACGGAACATAAATAAATGTAAAATTATGGCAAATGTCATTGCATTAAAAATGTGTGACCATACCGCATTTTCAGACAGATTGCAAATAGATTTATTTTTATAGTTTTGGTTCCTTTCAGACCCGCGAAGTATGAAATTGGTTGTGGAGTGTTTGTGTCAGATATAGGGTGTTTGTGTGTGTGTGTGTTTTTTTGTTTTTTTTTTGTTTTGTTTTTTTTTTTGGGGGGGGGGGGGGGGGATGTGTGAGGTGTGTCTATGTCGTGTGTATGGGTGTGTGTATGGGTGGGGGGGGGGATATTTACATGCAGTGATGACGTCTGATAGTGACGTAGTGGTTATGAATCACGCCTTCTGTCTCCACTTCCAGGAAGAGCACTGGAGGGAGGGAAATCTACTTCTGGAGAAATACCTTCCCGACGCACTGATGCGTGAACAGGTGGCCACAGGAAATACCACGGGGTCAACAGCGGGGTCAGGTGGAGGGCGAGGAGGGCGAGGAGGGCCGGACTGATCAGACGATTTTACATGTTGCGGGGAAGCGAATAAATCATGGCAGAGGTGAGGGGGGCAGGTCAGGGACTTCTCTCAGTAGCAGTACAATACACATGTGTATATGTATAGTCAATGGGTGAGTGAGCCCTGCCGCAGGTAAGGCCTTATTGTAATGGCCACCAGAGGTAAGGGATCCAGCAATATGTGTGTTATTATTGGTGGACGCCAACTGCCCGCGTCTCAGATAAAACATTTGGGGGGGGGGGGGGCTCACACACCCAATACTTTTATCAGGAAACGGGACACATCTTATATGCCTATACTACCATACTACTGAATAAATCTTTACATTTTAATGTGGTATATTATAACCCAGTATATCCCAGCCCATACGGAGCCTGCTTAGGGCACCAGAAGCCAGAGGTTTCCCCCTTAGACTTGGACACATTTTAGGCATTTTTTGTGTGTTAAATCTATCCTCATTGGGATCTAAATTTTTTTTTAGTTTCACGAGTTTTTTCTTACATATATCTTGGTAAGATGCTTTTAGGTACGAGAAAAGAATACTATAAATCAAATCTGGTGACTACCATCTGCCATCTTCAACTGTGCCTTTTCTAAACATTTAAAAAAAAATAACTTAGATCTCTAAGATGTATGAATAAAGGAGTGGCGATTGGTGATAAATCGTTAACTTTTATATTGCTATGGGGCGTTTTTCATACAACAAAGCCTAATTTGATACAACATGTATAAGTAATGCAGCTTGGACGATGGCTTCGAAATACTGGATTATTTGTGTGAGTTATATTATTATTATTCAATGGAGCCCAACGGTTCCTTTATTTAAAAAGAACATGAGTGTATGAGTGGTGACCTGCATATCATTTTTGCTCAACTCTATTTGTTTCTACAATTCTTATCTATGCTATACTAACATTGTCTACTTTGTTTCACTTCTGACTTAGGGACTGTTCATTTTTATCCACTGGGAGAGGGGGGGGGGCAGTGGATACTTTTCAGGGGGGCACCTTTTTTTGCGCAGACTCTAAAAGTGTGGGGGAGCCATTTTGTTTTGCACAGACTCAGAACTACAATGATATAGGAGGGGGGGGGGGGCGGTCATGACATTTTGCACAAACTTGAAGAAATCTCGCACAAGACTTTAAGGGGTCATACAATTTCACACAAGAATTTTTCGCAAATTCTTCCCTCCCCCTCCCAACAGTATATGAACAGTCCCTTAGGTAAATGAACTTACTACTTACACAAATGAACTTCTATAGACTAGTGTTTTTGATTTTTGTAAAAAAATAAATGGCTAGGCAGCACCAACATACTTTCAGATGAGGTTTCCCAACATCTTTCCTGGGCTTCCTGTACATGTAACATGCTGCCAGGTACCTTTTCATCGCATACAGCAAGAAATCTGGATGCTTGGCAGCAAATAATTTCCTCTTGTAGTTCTAGATTAAATTTTGCCAATCGATATATCAAATTTAGAGTATTCACAGCAGCAAACCAAAATATAATTTCATAATATTCTGGATCATCCATATGAATATCCAGATTAGTTCTCACCCATTTTGTTATACCTCATTGTGTCATATGTAGGCCTATAGCTTACCAAATTTTCATTTTTCAATGAGAGTGTGAGGGGAAGAGTAAGAGAGATGGAAATAGACAGTGAGAGGAGAGAAAGATATATCATGGGAAAGGGTCCTCCCTCTCCCATGATATATCTTTCTCTCACTCACTGGAGAGGGAATGGGGGGGGGGGGCAATGAGAAAAATGATTGCTATACAGAAATGAAGTTCAGCCAGAGTCATCCAGAACAATAATTTTTTGTACTGATGTTCTTAGTTTTTATATGAAAGATGTTTAAACTTTCTGGACTCATTATTTATGATTTATGATTAGTCTTACCACTGTATACGTTGCACAAGTGTCTGTGAGTTTATTTTTTGGCAAACAAAATGTTCACATTGTAACAGAATTATCGCCCCCCCCCCAGGGTTCGGCCGCGCCCGCGTCTACAAGGTAACATATGTCACTCCATCCAGCGTGCAGTAATCCTATACAGACACTGCACGACTCACTCACACCTAGTTCTCATATTGGCAGCAGCATGTTGTATTCACCCTCTAACCATATAACACCATCATTACGATTGTCTACATCAGCCCCCGGATATACATTAAAATGTTCACATATTGATTACGTAATTATGATTATCTACGAGAGTAAATTCATGAATTATTTTTGTCATCAGACCAACGTATTCAGCAAATACAGTTTGTCAGTATCACAACTACTATCACATCACTATCATTATAGGCAGCAGTAAGTTTCCTTTCTCTACCTCCCTCCTCCCTACCTCCCTACCTCCCTCCTCCCTCCTCCCTCCTCCCTACCTCCCTCCTCCCTACCTCCCTCCCTCTCCCTCTCCAATCTCCCTACCTCCCTCCCTCTCCCTCTCTCCCTCTACCTACCTACCTCTCTCCCTCTCCCTCTACCTACCTACCTCTCTCCCTCTCCCTCTAGCTCCTACCTTCAGTTTCCCTTTCTCCCTCTCCCTACCTACCCCTCTCCCTTCCCTACCTCCTTCTCAACCTTTCTCTATCTCTCTCTGGGTCTCTCTACCCCTCTCTGTGTGTCTTTGTCTCTCTGTATATAATATATATCATACCCGATATAATATGTATCTCAGTATACAGTATTTATAAATGATTAACCATTTAGTTCAGTTAATGATCAGACACAAGTGGGGAGGAGCCCCCTACCACCCCTTCCTCCCCCCCCCCCCCCCCCCCTCCCATTACACATGAATTGTACAAGTTATGTGAAAACTCTTGACTTCTTGCTGCCGCCGTGTGAACAGCAAGGCGCGGGGGAAGGCCGGCGAACATTCCCCTGCCCTGCCTAAAGGTGATATTTCACACCTCCGCGTGCCCAGGTTTCCACATGGCTGGCTCCTTGAAGGCTTGGCTTGGCAGACCTTTAGCTGGGCCATACATCGCCCTCCATGCAGCTCCCACCTGAGCGCTCTAAGTGATTACACATGTACATATACATGTTGTACCGCTTATAGAGGTAATATCTACATTAGTCCTGGGCGGTGTAATATAGGTAGCTCCACATCATACTATATTATGACAGACCCAGCATCTACATCTACATCTCAGACCCTGCAGGCGGCTCAACTTAAGGCTAAAATGGAAGATTAGAAATGAACTCACATCATGAATTCAGACAAGTGCATTCTGATTCACTCTGGGTGTTGGTGCCTGTTCCTACTTTATCATCTTAATGATCTTATTTAAGATTATATTGATTAAGTGTATTTTTCAGGAGAAGTGGTTTTCCTACAGGATTGCTGTCCCCAAATAGTCATCATTATATAAGACATGTACAACCTCGCGCGTATTTCTAACGCTCTGTCGAAGATCAGGTACATAGAATATATAGGTACTCTCGAGGTTCCCAGACTTCAGCATAGACTCCCACTTGAAAGGGTTAAATCAATCCTATACAAACCACTCTCAAGTGGCTAGTAGCTCACAATACGGGGGGATTTGACTGTGAACACTGGAAAGCCAATGTTGTAGGCTCTCAATAAGCTTAGTCAGAGACTAGTGACATCCCCAGCTATCCCAGCGAGACAGTGTCGAGGGGTGGGTTTAAGGGAGAGGAGGAAGGGGAGCTACAGGGAGAGAGGGAGAGGAGCAAGATGAGATAGAGGGAGAGAAGTAGGGGTGGGGAGTAGAGAGACAGGTGATAAGGGTAATAGAAAAGATGAACGAATAAATAGAGGAGGGATATTGGGATATTGAGGCATCTCTTTCTGGGAGAGTTACACGTGTGCAGACTACAGGTGGTGTAGCCCCCGGGAGCGAGTGTTTTCATGGATATATACAGGGCTGGATAAGGCTAGAACCAGGCAACATGTGTATTGGTGCTACATCCACTGCTGCCTAGCTAATATAAAAATTCAAGTAGTGTTACCTTGTGTGTGTGTATTCATTTTTCATCAGGTAGTTAGGTCGAATCGATGGCAATATCCGCCATTACCCTTGCTTGCTCCTTAGACACCGGCGATATCAAGTTACATATGGGCGAGTATAGCAGTCAATTGACTTTCTTATGGGTTGAAATTTACTACGATTGGTCTCGCAACACCTGAGTTTCCCGGTGTAACATCGCAAGTGATCCGGGCATGATGAGGTCCCAGGCACTATTATATTTGTTATACTCCATTACTAAATACTGAAGCCTCTCTTTGACATTAATAAAAAAAGTTATAACATTAATCAATGCAGTTTAAAACATATAAATACAAGGGGACAGGTTTTACCTAGCAATCATTGTGTTTGAAATGCCTGAATCGATATTTAAAACATCTAATTTTGATTACTGTAAACGTATTTAATTTCGCGCAGCTAAATTTCCGTGCGCAGGCCTTCTTTACTAAATAAATACAGCCCGAAAATAACTACATTTACAGTATTTTTTTTTCTCGCAATTTCATTGATGAATTGCTTCGTTCACCTGTTTCAACAAACTAATGCAGGCAGGTCATGAAGGCTACGGGGGCAAGAGAGCACAACATCTTCTGATACACTTTCTAACCCTCAATTATTGGATCCGGTCAATATGTTGTTGTACCTATATATTGACAAGGCGCCACATAGCGCCCACGCATCCTCCCTGCACACAATATTTACTCTCTTTCCTTATTATTACAAATCAGATCCTAATAGCCATTACCTGGCGCGGTGCATGATTGCTGGGTGAGTGGCAAGTCATCGGACCTAATAAATATAGCTACAACCGATACGAAAATTAAAGCGCTCCCACTGAGCACGTTTACCGGCATTGTTTATATGCCCTGAAGGGTTGGGTACACACTGGGTGTGGGTCAGATTTTCAGAAAATGTACAATTCACCTTCACCAATCCTCTCAAATAACCCAAATTTCAGACGAAAATCAAGTTTAAAATACAGTTCAACCTAACCAAACTGATTGCTAACATCAATGCAATGCCGAATATAATCGAATTAACCCAGTATTGACCAAATTGCAGCCTAATTAGGAGAACTTACTAAATGTTTACAGCTGCCAATTGTACATTTTCTGAAAATCTGACCCATGTATGGACTGATGGCTAGCATGCCCCTCCCCCTGTACGAGTGGACGCCACTATGTTACTAATCAAACAGCAACGCCTGAGATCATCCTTGATGGATATCGCGTCTTTCTGTAAATTATTGTATATTATTGTGATTTAGTATGTATCAACACATGCTTCAATAAAGCAGCAAAATACCGAAGTTTGAGGTTGTGGTGTTTTCCTTCATAATATTAAATATTATATCGGCCTGAATGAAATGATAAATGCTCCATTGAGGTCCTACTGTACTGGTTGCAGCAGGGTTCAGCTCACTTCAGCTTCAGATGACAAGTACTCCAAACATCAACTCACCTACAATCGAATAGAAACAGAGAGTTAACTAACATCGTATAATTTGTAACAACATACAGCCTTTATCTAACATTAGTTCAGAAGTGAATCACATTATTACAAATAATTAAGCCAGGGCGCCACTAGTGCGCCACAGTGGCACTGGTGCGCCACTGGTAGTGCTCAGTTAACGTAAATATGAGATTTTCTCTCATTATAGAGAAAGTTATAGAGAGGTGTGTGTGTGTGTGGGGGGGGGGGGGGGGGTATGGTTGGGCCGAGGTATTAATATTCAATATGCATGGCCTTCAACAGAGAATCTAAGTTCCAAATGAACTAATTATGGAGGAGGATGTACTAGATACACACATGCACACTACATATATGTATTTATCCCCTGTAACGTCATGTGTCATGGAATCTATGTGTGTCATGGAATCTATGTGTGTCATGGAATCTATGTGTGTCATGGAATCTATGTGTGTCATGGAATCTATGTGTGTCATGGAATCTATGTGTGTCATGGAATCTATGGGTGTCATGGAATCTATGTGTGTCATGGAATCTATGTGTGACATGGAATCTATGTGTGACATGGAATCTATGGGTGACATGGAATCTATATCTATGTGTGACATGAAATCTATGTGTGACATGGATGGAATCTATGGGTGTCATGGAATCTATGGGTGCCATGGAATCTATGGGTGTCATGGAATCTATGTGTGTCATGGAATCTATGTGTGACATGGAATCTATGTGTGACATGGAATCTATGGGTGACATGGAATCTATATCTATGTGTGACATGGAATCTATGTGTGACATGGAATCTATGTGTGACATGGAATCTATGGGTGTCATGGAATCTATGGGTGCCATGGAATCTATGGGTGTCATGGAATCTATGGGTGCCATGGAATCTATGTGTGTCATGGAATCTATGTGTGACATGGAATCTCTGTGTGTCATGGAATCTATGTGTGTCATGGAATCTATGGGTGTCATGGAATCTATGTGTGACATGGAATCTATGTGTGTCATGGAATCTATGGGTGTCATGGAATCTATGTGTGACATGGAATCTATGTGTGTCATGGAATCTATGGGTGTCATGGAATCTATGTGTGTCATGGAATCTATGTGTGTCATGGAATCTATGGGTGTGGGTGGAGGAGGGGGCTGGCAATTTCATAAATTGACTATTCAGACCAGGTCCGTTCCGATTTTGAACACCCCGATCTGGGGGGGGGGGGGGCAGATAATAGAATGCCACCAAATGACTGGAGAAGGGGGACCCTCTAAACCACAGGACGGTCCTGTGGTTTAGAGGGTCCCCTTTCTCCATTCCTCAGATTTGAGGCTCTCTAAGGGGGACAAGATGATAGGAATTGTATTAAATCCGAAATAAATATATCAACACAACAAATTATTTTTTTCTTACATTAATTCAGAATTATCATTTAACTAGTGTAAGTGATAGGAATGATAAAAACAAAAAACAGTTAAATTAAAGTGTTAATTTATTTATATACATTGGGTCAGCAAGGCCGACAGGCAGCATAAAGATGGATATCACAACTCTCCGGAACGGCCCTGGTCTGTATTGGTGTAGGTATTTACAAATGTATTCAGTATTTTACACCACTTTAAACTCTGGCTTGTTTGCATAATTCCTTGTATCATGCTTCTCGTATAGTATATAGGGGACCAACATGTGCACTGTAACGGCCCTTTTCATGAAATAAGGCTGGAATAAACTAAAGTTCTGTTGTACGTTGTCTGTACATTGCTCAATACGAGGAGTTCTATTAAGACAATATCTACACCGACTGCTACTCTATTTCCTACCATTACTCACAACATCCCGCCATGGAAATTACACAATTTGACTAGAAATGTTGCAGCGGGCTGTAGGGCTGTGTATAGACGTCTAGGCTGGGGGAAGGCGTCAGGTATGATGTACAATAATTGGGTTTGGCTCAATGGGCTCAATGTATATATACATGAATAGTGGGTAAAGTGGGGATGTGGGGATGTGGGGGCGGTGGTGTAGGGATGAGTGAGTTGGCAGCTGCGGACCGACGCCTCGCCGTCTCAAGGCTTTATTCTCAACTCATTTCACTCTGTTTCATCCACTGGCGGCAGGGGGCACTGTGTGTGCGCACCCGCCAGCCGCCATTATACTCACTGTGGGGCGGACACGGGGTTCACACTCTTGGAAACATGGGTTCCACCAGGTTCCCGCTATTTCCCCTTGGTTTGGAACCAGAAGTTCACTTTGAGCTTTGCACCAACCACAGAAATAGACCCACGTGGGTCTAATTCTGTGGCACAAACACAAATTTACTGATATTTTGGTGCATGTATTTAATGGTTAATTTACTGACTATATCCAAAGCGGGTACATGTATAACCCAGTGGGGCCCTTGTACAAGGACCTGTACAGGCCCTTGTACATGTCCTTGTACACGTCCTTGTACAGGTACTTGTACAGGTGCTTGTACAGGTGCTTGTACATGTCCTTGTACATGTCCTTGTACAGGTGCTTGTACAGGTGCTTGTACAGGTGCTTGTACAGGTGCTTGTACAGATCTTTGTGCAGGTTCTTGTATAGGGGCCTTGTACAGGTCCTTGTACAGAGTTTTGTACAGGGGCCTTGTACATGTTGTATGTGCTTGTACAGACCTGTGCTTATACAGGGATTTTACAGGGGCCTTGTAAGGCCCTTGCACAGGGTACTTGTACAGGTCCTTGTACAGGGTACTTGTACAGGTCCTTGTACAGGGGCCATGCATATGTCCTTGTACATGTCCTTGTACATGTCCTTGTACATGTCCTTGTACAGGTGCTTGTACAGGTGCTTGTACATGTTCTTGCACAGGTCCTTGTACAGGTGCTTGTACATGGCCTTGTACAGGTACTTGTACAGGTGCTTGTACATGGCCTTGTACAGGTCCTTGTACATGTCCTTGTACAGGCCCTTGTACAGATCTTTGTGCAGGTTCTTATACAGGGGCCTTGTAAAGAGTCCTCATACAGGGGCCTTATACAGGGGCCTTATACAGGGCCTTATACAGGGCCTTATACAGGGGCCTTATACAGGGCCTTATACAGGGGCCTTATACAGGGCCTTATACAGGGCCTTATACAGGGGCCTTATACAGGGGCCTTATACAGGGGCCTTATACAGGGGCCTTATACAGGGCCTTATACAGGGCCTTATACAGGGCCTTATACAGGGCCTTATACAGGGCCTTATACAGGGCCTTATACAGGGCCTTATACAGGGGCCTTATACAGGGGCCTTATACAGGGGCCTTATACAGGGGCCTTATACAGGGGCCTTATACAGGGCCTTGTACAGAGTTTTGAACAGGGGCCTTATACATGTGCTTGTACAGGTGCTTGTACAGGTGCTTGTACAGGCCCTTGTACAGGCCCTTGTACAGGCCCTTGTACAGGTCCTGTAAGGCCTTGTACAGGTGCTTGTACAGGTGCTTGTACAGGCCCTTGTACAGGTCCTGTAAGGCCTTGTACAGGTGCAGTACAGGGTTGCACAGTACCCTTAGTTCATAGAATGTGGGTAGGTTTGGGCACTATAGCCAGGTCACCTGGGTTCACTGCCTGTATACATAGTGGTATAGCTGGGGCACCTACTTACATACTTGTATCATCTGATAACCGCTTTATCACGCCAATCACAGGCTTAGCATAAACACCTATATATGGTTCCCTGTTCTCATGGAACACAAGCATGGGAGTATGTGGGCTAAAGCCTAAATGTTATGGCTGTTCTCACAAGCCATAAAGAGAGGAATAAAACCCTCATTCTATAAACCAGCAGGAATGTTTAATAATATGGATACAAGAATTCATATTCGGCTGCTGCAATTGACAACATATGGGTACTGGTGTTTTGTCAATTGCAGTAAACCTTTTCTTTCACTGTCATGCCTCAGTTGAATACATCTGTGTACATCAATATCATACTATTCTATACATATTTCCACATTATATATTATATATTATGTATTATATATTATATTATTGGCTATAAAGGTACCCCTGTACTACCCCCCCCCCTATACTCCTGTACCCACACCTGCGCGCCACCCTGTGCTACAGCAAGCTATCACTGCCGGTTCTCCTTACATCCGGTAATCATCTAATATTTCTCCTGTCAAAAGGTCACAATAGGGGGCGCTATCTCCGACCCTACCACTGCCATCTTTATTCTGAGTAACCATGGTTACATGTGAGAGTGTCCATTCATCCGCCACTTATTCACGGCCGCCCTCTACCTTTCCCGTCTCAGCCATGCGTCACTCCTTGTACTCCTCACCTGAAATAAAGTGGCTACAGTCGCTATTTGCACTAAATAATCTGCAGGTGTAATTGCAAGATTGTATACCTTGCACAAGCGGGAGCATTTGTGTGGAATATTAGTTAGAGTCATTTATTTATTCATTTTATTACACACACATTTTATATGAAACAACGTATGTAGTTGGGACGTTGCCCACCTCCTGACCCACCAGAATTACTTTTGGGAAAATGCCACAAAATGGCTTTAAATGGCCCTTCATAGATGATTAAAGGCTATTATAATAAGTCAGTGAATATATCAAACTGTAAGATTTATGAATGCAACTTTTCATATGTTGGTGAGCATGTATATTCTTTATCAGAATTATGTGAATATTGTTGGTTTTATCCAATTACGGCTCCCCAGTTTCTCTTCTATTTATTCCGGAGATGTGTAATATGTTAGTTAGACTGAACCTCTGTATTAGGTCCACATTGAACACTATTTTTTGTAACAAATTTTATTTAACAAGATTTCACATTAATTCCGTGATATGATAAATACATAACTGCCTATAACGACAATTGCCCTCGTTTGACCACCGGTGCAACGGGTGACTATTCAGTCTGGCATACATCTCAGCTACAGGTAGAATTGCATTATTAAATATGAGCCTGATGCTTCTATTGGAGTTTTCTTGTAGCATTAAGTAAGTTGCGTAAGAATAAACCTTGTTCGGCCAGAGATAATATTTGGGATTATGTGACTATGATGGTAGTCGTCTCAATATCCATACATTATGTCAGCCTGGACAAGTGGTTAATCTTTATTTCTAACAAAATGCCCATTAAAACTGACTCAAATTACCCACGTACCTCACAATTGATTGTTTTTTTCGCGATAGGTCTTCCTTATATATACATTTCTCCAATTATTTCTTTATTAATATTTCTAAGAGTTCTCTTCGAACCAAGTATTTGATATAAACATTTACTCCAGTTCATCGTTAGTTTGTTTTTCCCGTGCAGTTGTAAACCTGAGTTGATGTAGACTGGGTCGTTATCATACAGTGATTTCCTGATTTGGGGATATTTCTTCCGTTCCATGTTTTTCGACTTTACACAAAAATTTAGTAATTTTCCCTCTCATTCATTGTCATTTTCGAAAAATAAAACTTCCGAATTTCAGAATTAGTCCAATCAAGTCCACTACCTTTAGAGATATTCATGCTTTCTACATAATCCCTTACCTTTTCTTCATTTATATTCATTTATTTAAAATAAAATAGATCTATATATTATTTATAACATCTTACAATATTATCAACCCAATTGTTGAGATATTGAGAAGAATCCTCAACCGTTCCCATATTCTTGAATACCTTATTTAAGCGGTTGCTCGCACATTCACCACTACCTACTACTCTACCTTCATGTAAACAGTTTTCTGGAAGAGGAGGTGATTGTTACCTACTTATTTATTTATTTGCCTCCCGATTTCTTTTTACTTTTCAGACAATGGGTATAAAGTTGTTATGAAGCGGCGGGCATGTGAATTAGGAGGAGCTTACTGTGGGTGTTGCAGGGGTATGTGTTCTATAGGGGCAAGCATTTAGCACAGGAGGAGCTTACTGTGGGTGTTGCAGGGGTATGTGTTCTACAGGGGCAAGCATTTAGCACAGGAGGAGCTTACTGTGAGTGTTGCAGGGGTATGTGTTCTATAGGGGCAAGCATTTAGCACAGGAGGAGCTTACTGTGGGTGTTGCAGGGGTATGTGTTCTATAGGGGCAAGCATTTAGCACAGGAGGAGCTTACTGTGGGTGTTGCAGGGGTATGTGTTCTATAGGGGCAAGCATTTAGCACAGGAGGAGCTTACTGTGGGTGTTGCAGGGCTATGTGTTCTACAGGGGCAAGCATTTAGCACAGGAGGAGCTTACTGTGAGTGTTGCAGGGGTATGTGTTCTATAGGGGCAAGCATTTAGCACAGGAGGAGCTTACTGTGAGTGTTGCAGGGGTATGTGTTCTATAGGAGCAAGCATTTAGCACAGGAGGAGCTTACTGTGAGTGTTGCAGGGGTATGTGTTCTATAGGGGCAAGCATTTAGCACAGGAGGAGCTTACTGTGGGTGTTGCAGGGGTATGTGTTCTATAGGGGCAAGCATTTAGCACAGGAGGAGCTTACTGTGGGTGTTGCAGGGGTATGTGTTCTATAGGGGCAAGCATTTAGCACAGGAGGAGCTTACTGTGGGTGTTGCAGGGGTATATGTGTTCTATAGGAGCAAGCATTTAGCACAGGAGGAGCTTACTGTGAGTGTTGCAGGGGTATGTGTTCTATAGGGGCAAGCATTTAGCACAGGAGGAGCTTACTGTGAGTGTTGCAGGGGTATGTGTTCTATAGGGGCAAGCATTTAGCACAGGAGGAGCTTACTGTGGGTGTTGCAGGGGTATGTGTTCTATAGGGGCAAGCATTTAGCACAGGAGGAGCTTACTGTGGGTGTTGCAGGGGTATGTGTTCTATAGGAGCAAGCATTTAGCACAGGAGGAGCTTACTGTGGGTGTTGCAGGGGTATGTGTTCTATAGGGGCAAGCATTTAGCACAGGAGGAGCTTACTGTGGGTGTTGCAGGGGTATGTGTTCTATAGGGGCAAGCATTTAGCACAGGAGGAGCTTACTGTGGGTGTTGCAGGGGTATGTGTTCTATAGGGGCAAGCATTTAGCACAGGAGGAGCTTACTGTGGGTGTTGCAGGGGTATGTGTTCTATAGGGGCAAGCATTTAGCACAGGAGGAGCTTACTGTGGGTGTTGCAGGGGTATGTGTTCTACAGGGGCAAGCATTTAGCACAGAAGGAGCTTACTGTGGGTGTTGCAGGGGTATGTGTTCTATAGGGGCAAGCATTTAGCACAGGAGGAGCTTACTGTGGGTGTTGCAGGGGTATGTGTTCTATAGGGGCAAGCATTTAGCACAGGAGGAGCTTACTGTGGGTGTTGCAGGGGTATGTGTTCTATAGGGGCAAGCATTTAGCACAGGAGGAGCTTACTGTGAGTGTTGCAGGGGTATGTGTTCTATAGGGGCAAGCATTTAGCACAGGAGGAGCTTACTGTGAGTGTTGCAGGGGTATGTGTTCTACAGGGGCAAGCATTTAGCACAGGAGGAGCTTACTGTGGGTGTTGCAGGGGTATGTGTTCTATAGGGGCAAGCATTTAGCACAGGAGGAGCTTACTGTGGGTGTTGCAGGGGTATATGTGTTCTATAGGGGCAAGCATTTAGCACAGGAGGAGCTTACTGTGGGTGTTGCAGGGGTATGTGTTCTATAGGGGCAAGCATTTAGCACAGGAGGAGCTTACTGTGAGTATTGCAGGGGTATGTGTTCTATAGGGGCAAGCATTTAGCACAGGAGGAGCTTACTGTGGGTGTTGCAGGGGTATGTGTTCTATAGGGGCAAGCATTTAGCACAGGAGGAGCTTACTGTGAGTGTTGCAGGGGTATATGTGTTCTATAGGGGCAAGCATTTAGCACAGGAGGAGCTTACTGTGAGTGTTGCAGGGGTATGTGTTCTACAGGGGCAAGCATTTAGCACAGGAGAAAGGTTTAAACGATCTCCATCAACACTTCACATGCTCCTCCTTATATCATATAGGACACGTGCAGAAAGAGAAGGGTGGGAGACAAATGTGTAATCGGGTGGATGTAGGGAAGTGATTTAGCTTGATTATATAAGTTAGAGGAAGGTGAGCAAGGTGTGTGTGTGTTGGGTGGGGGGGGGCAGGGGTCGCCGCCCCCTGCTCCCTGCCACTGTGTATTACACCATACATATTCCTCCGTCAACTTGTTTCTTTTTTCTTTGTTTTTTGGTGGGATCATATATATGCAGGAGGCAGGCCAGCAACTAAACACGTTTTCAAGACATGTTTATTTTTATACCCTAACATTACCTGGATGCCAATCTAAGCATGACTTAAAGAATATACAAGTATATTCCTAAACTGTTTTGCTCACATTAGTAATTAAATGGTTTGCTGGTTGTTTTGTCCGTACGTTGCGAAACTGCACTCTCATAGGTCAAAAAAACGATTTTCTAATTTTTGTTCCGTTCTTTTCCAACCAATCTATAAGTCATAAAAGTCCACATCTATATTTCGGAGACCCACCGAAATCTCTGCGGTGACTTCAGATTAAGATTTCTTGTTAAATCAACATAAATATTATCCAAAAAAATGCTGCATACCAGCGATACAAAATATCTTTACATTGTATCTGTTGACAGCGCTCCGTGCCTCTGCTGAGATCCCCAGTGGAGCCTTGCAGCATGGGAAGGAAATAGCTTCTTTTGGTGTTCAAACAAAATAACTGAATGAATGAGTGAGGGATATAGAGCTTTGACACTTCCTATTTCATCTTGTTCTCTTCTCAAGCCACCTTTTTACAATTATGTAAAAGTCGACTTTAGATGTGTTAGTACTGTAAAAAAAAGTTGGATATTGCAGATCTGGAGAATTCTATGGAAAGGTTCTGGCGGCTGAGATGGTCGAGGGTGAGGGTGTTCTAGCGGTACCCTTCCCCTATCCGACCAACCCCCCTCCCCTATCTCACCAACCCCCCTTCCCCTATCTCATCAACCCCCTCCCCCCCCGGGGTAATAAAAACCTGCACAAGTATGTTAAAGCCATGCCGTCCTCACCTTGTGTAAGGTGCATCCATCCAGCTCTCATCACGCCCCGCTCAACTGTTTTATCCTGCGCCATCTCACCCTCCTCCCATTACATGCATATACCTCACCTGCCCCTCCACCCCGCTCCTCTCATACCTCACCTGCCCCTCCACCCCGCTCCTCACATTCATCTTGATTATGGCCGCTATGCCAACGTCTGCAGGTTGTAGTGCATACAACACACAATTACTTCACCACTCTACCACTCCTCCCCCCCTCATCTCTCTTTCCCCCTCTCTCCCTCTGTCTCACTCTCCCTCTCTTTCAATCTCCTCTATTCCTCTTTCTCACCCCCACCTTTCAATCTCCTCTATTCCTCTTTCTCACCCCCACCTTTCAATCTCCTCTCTTTCTCTTTCTCACCCCCACCTTTCAATCTCCTCTATTCCTCTTTCATTCTCCCCCTCTCTTTCAATCTCCTATCTTCATCTTGGTCTTGATCCTCTCCCTTATCTTAGGTCTCCCCACTTGTCATGTCCCCCACCTCTCCCACACACCTCTCTGCCCTGGTACTAGTCTATACTCTGTGTTCATCCCCACCTCTCCCACACACCTCTCTGTCCTGGTACTAGTCTATACTCTGTGTTCATCCCCACCTCTCCCACACACCTCTCTGTCCTGGTACTAGTCTATACTCTGTGTTCATCCCCACCTCTCCCACACACCTCTCTGTCCTGGTACTAGTCTATACTCTGTGTTCATCCCCACCTCTCCCACACACCTCTCTGCCCTGGTACTAGTCTATACTCTGTGTTCATCCCCACCTCTCCCACACACCTCTCTGCCCTGGTACTAGTCTATACTCTGTGTTCATCCCCACCTCTCCCACACACCTCTCTGTCCTGGTACTAGTCTATACTCTGTACGTGTTCATCCCCACCTCTCCCACACACCTCTCTGTCCTGGTACTAGTCTATACTCTGTACGTGTTCATCCCCACCTCTCCCACACACCTCTCTGCCCTGGTACTAGTCTATACTCTGTGTTCATCCCCACCTCTCCCACACACCTCTCTGCCCTGGTACTAGTCTATACTCTGTGTTCATCCCCACCTCTCCCACACACCTCTCTGTCCTGGTACTAGTCTATACTCTGTGTTCATCCCCACCTCTCCCACACACCTCTCTGTCCTGGTACTAGTCTATACTCTGTGTTCATCCCCACCTCTCCCACACACCTCTCTGCCCTGGTACTAGTCTATACTCTGTGTTCATCCCCACCTCTCCCACACACCTCTCTGTCCTGGTACTAGTCTATACTCTGTGTTCATCCCCACCTCTCCCACACACCTCTCTGTCCTGGTACTAGTCTATACTCTGTGTTCATCCCCACATCTCCCACACACCACTCTGTCCTGGTACTAGTCTATACTCTGTGTTCATCCCCACCTCTCCTCATACATGTAACCTATAAGCCACACTATAGAACAAAAGCCAATCAAATCGTTGCAAACTGATTTCTTTAAAAAAGTTCTGTTTACATTATACTACATAATGCAAATAATTGCAACATATATATCAGCATCAACATTGATATATGTAATTTGAAAAACATTGTAATCGATTCACCGATGTGTTATGTCGCTGATTGGTCCTACCAGGAAAGACTAAGTCAATATGTAAAACCTTTTGTTAATTTAGGGCACCCAGGAAGATGGCTTAGGTTTGCAGATGGCTTTACCAATCTCCGATAACTTTTGACTGTAGACGGAAATAAGATTACTTATATATGTATAATGCGCTTTGGAAATTTACTTTTGTTCATATTACACCCTGTATATTTTAATTCAAACTACTGTCCAAAATGATTCGATTCAGTTTAATTTGGTTCTGGACACACTCCCTCAAATAACATCGGGAATGAGAAGCAACTTCTGGTACCCCTTTCACACTACAACTCAGAAAGCGCTTCAAATCGCTTTGAAGCGCTATCAGTCTGTCTGCACTAGCCTCATCTTTCTGACCTGCAGTGGGATAAAATACAATGTATTTCCTTCACTGTAAACCTTCATAACCACACGCACTTCCTCTGCGTTGGGATGTCGTCGAGTGGTTAGCTTTTTTTTCTCTTTTAGTTTTTAATGATGTTTATTCAGGAATTAACATTGCATCACTTCAAGACATTATTTTCAGCCAATTCTGATACATAGAGAACAGTTTTTTTTAAAATTATAAGTCTAATTATAATCGGTATTTAGAACTTATTCGAACAATAAGAAAAAAGAGAAATCTAGCAATTTTCTTTTTCTTTCCAGCGTGAATATCAACATCTAGTAGGAATTTAAAACACATCGTGATAAAAAAAACCCTTTCAAAAAAGAAACAAAGAGGAAGTTGAACATATTTATTATACACGCATTGCTCTGAAAACAACGTATCTAGAGTGATTTACGCATATTGCGTATTTCACTAGTGATTTAAGTGGGGTTGTCATGGCAACCAATCTGTTTTTTGCTAAGATCACCGTAAAAAATTCAATTTTTTTATTTTTTACTGGATTTTTTTTTCTATTTTCATGATTGAAAGGATGTATAATATAAATCTGTTAACAAACTTACATATAATATATAATATATATAATTCGAAATATATCCATATATATATTTATGATATGCACGTTATACGTAGGTCTACACTCTATTGTTACCCATGACAACTCCTATAATGTGCAGCCAGTTGAGGCCAGTTGCAGGTATGTGCCTCCAAGAATTCCTGAAATACCTACACTATGACCAGCCTCGTCTATTCATTGTAAAATCAATCAATCAGTCCAGCAATCAGCCAATAAACTGATCACGCTCTACCCGTGTGCTCCCACAGACTAATACATGCATGCATGTTGGTCCCATCACGCGCGGACCCTGTAGCTTGGACTCACTTAATACACTCACCAGTTATATGGGATGTACTTGATTGTCACAAAATTAAATAATTTACTGAAATATCGGAAATGTTTTACTATATTTGGCATTAAATGTAAAACTGAGAACATGCGATATTATTTATAATTGAATTTTAAAACAAATTTGAGTTATGAGGAATTGTTAATGTTTATAAAGTCCAGTATATATGTGTGCTGCAGGTAGGCATAGCCCGTGGCTGCAGCAGCAGCATGTCGCCTGTCATGGTGAGTACACAGCCCCATGTCCACCTTACACCACCTACACCATTACACCAGCTAGCATTCAGGCATTCAGGCACTCCGCTCAATGATAAAATCTGGCTTTTGTATTTAACGTGGAGATAAAGAGACAGGGAGAGAGGGAGACAGGGAGAGAGGGAGACAGGGAGAGAGATCATCTCAGATGGGGGAGAGTTGATCCCCCCCTCTCCCTCTCCCTTCCCCCTCCCCCTATATATAATTAGTTATCTCTGAGGCCGGCAGGAGGTCTCTTGTCCCCGGGGAAGGCGGCGTCCCTTCTCTACGTCCATGTTCCATGCTCGCGGGCCATGGACAAGGTCAAACTATTTGACCTTCTAAGGTAATAAGTCAGCGTAGAGACGTGAGAGTAACAATGGCCGTGTGCTAGCAATTGGGGGGGGGGGCGTGGCGTGTGGGGGGGGGGGGGGGGCGTGGGGGGGGGGGGGTTGCTCCTGTTCTATCCAAATAGTGCATATATAATATTTGTGCATTTATAATATTTGTGCTAGACATGTAAATTAGGGTCGAATAACGACATGCATAAATTTATAGAGAAAAACGTATACAGCAAAAATAAAGAAAATGCTTCATTATTAATTATCATTATTGATATATTTTATTCAAATAAAGAGAAATAGTCTTAGCCAGTTTCTGCAGGGTGCAGGTGCTCCAACTATTGCCCGAAATAACAATCAATACTTAACATTTACTTAACACTGGTCATTTTATACAGATGGCCCTTAAAATGTAGGCCTCTATCATATCATTTCCAATACAATGTCATTCATTTACATATCATAGTTCGGCGTATTAGTAGTTCCCAAGTAGAAGTCTAGACAATTTCTCTACTCTATGTTAACACAATTTGTGTACCATTTGTAAATCACTGCTATATTCAATATCTAATCTCTGCGATGTGTTTGTTGGCCTATATTGTGAGAGTGCAGTCTGTGCATGCAGGTGGTGACGGGCTGATGTATTCATTAGCCACCAGTCCACCTCCTCCTCCACCTCCACCTCCACCCCAGGCAGACCAGCAGACCGCACGCACTCTATTTGTAAATATTTGGATAAAACAAGAACAAGGTGAAATGTCCATGCGAGTGGGACCTGGTCTCTGGGCTCCTTCCAAATGTTCCCATTTTATCTCTTTTGGTTTGCTTTTTATTATTTGTTGGAAAAGACAGAATAAGAAGCAAGTGTGATTGCTTGTAGGAGTTAATTACAATTCATACCAACGTTTTCATTAAAGTTTATATCATTACATTATCTTTTTATTATTTACCGTAATCACAGAAGAGCGTCTACATTGCATGTTTATGACGACAGAAGTGAGAGAGCCAATTCTAATTGGTTTTTCATCTACAAGAATGCAATGCCAACAGGTCACTGGTGTATCACATACAGCTAACAGCTGCACGTGAAGCACCAGTTAGCACCAGATAGCAAGTTTATTTGACCTTGCTGCGAGGGTTTTATAATCTTACTTTGAGTCATATACTTTAAATGCAGTTGAAATGTTGCTAGAGATTAAACAGGAATGTGTGAATTCACCGCATATGTGACATCTATAGTGATTATACACCTACAGGTACGGAGAGAATACAGCCGGTGCACACCTCCCTAGGCTACTCTCACCCATATATCAGAGCTCACTTAGTATTTGTGCTGTATTTCCTAGTAAATGGTAAAATCCATAGTCATTAAACTGCACAAATTCCATTTCTTTCAATGAGTGAAGACAGTAATGTGCCCTTAATGAAAAAAATCTAAACTCGCTTTTCATTTGGATTACTCTGAGATCCAATCATGTATTCTCTTATACATACATTTCTACTTCTTCCAACCTTTACCTCGGTACAGAAATTACGCTGAACACACCAAGCGAGTGATCTGCGAGAGCTGACTGGCCACAGGAAACACTGAAGCCCATCGCTGCCATCTCGCCTCTCGCCTCTCACCTCTCGCCTCTCACACTTGCAATCTCGCCTCTCACATCTCGCCTCTTGTGCTGTGTTTTCCATCTGCATAGTGGAGATTCCACCTTTTACCAAGGGAACTGGAACTAGGGGAATTCCCCACATGTGGCACTTCAATCACATGTGGCATGGTGGCATGGTAGGCCTACGTTGTGTCCTTGCTTTTTATTAGTATCTATGTCCATCCATGCAGTTACATAATATGTTGGTTTAGTTAGATATTTTGGTATTGAATATTAAAATTTTGTGTTTTTTTGTTTCATTTCTTGTTGTGGGGTGGCAGGAATGGGCAGGGGGCGGCAGGGGCGGCAGGGGCGGGTGGGGGCGGCGGGAGGGGGCGAGAAGGGGAGGCGGGAGCAGGGGAGGTGGGAGTTGGGGAGGCGGGAGTGGGGTGGGTGGGGCGAGAGGGGGAGGCGGGAGTGGGGGGGGGGGGGGGGCGAGAGGGGGAGGCAGGAGAGGGAGGCAGTAGTGGGGGAGGGGCAGCTGGAGTGGGGTGGGCGACTGGAGTGGGGTGGCGCCGGTTTGTTAGATATTTTGGTATTGAATATTGATGTTGTTACATCCCAAAGTAGACATATGTACCAATGACGACAATGACCCTCCCTCTCCTGCTCACCCTCCCTTTCCCTCTCACCCTACCTTTCCCTCTCACCCTCCCTCTTCCTCTCACCCTTCCTCTCCCTCTCCCTCTCACCCTACCTCTCCCTCTCACCCTACCTCTCCCTCTCACCCTACCTCTCCCTCTCACCCTCCCTCTTCCTCTCACCCTTCCTCTCCCTCTTCCTCTCCCTCTCACCCTCCCTCTCCCTCTCACCCTACCTCTCCTTCTCACCCTACCTCTCCTTCTCACCCTCCCTTCTCCTCTCACCCTACCTCTCCCTCTCACCCTCTCTCTCAACCTACCTCTCCCTCTCACCCTACCTCTCCTTCTCACCCTCATAGCTAGCGTCAAGGAAGTCTGCCATTATAAGTTCAGTCTCAGTGAAAAGATGGATCTACTATGTGGGAAACAGAAGCTAATGGCATCAATGTTGCATGTTTGAAGGCGAGAGGCGAGACACGAGAGGCGAGACACGAGAGGCGAGACACTAGAGACAAGACACAAGAGGCAAGACACAAGAGGTGAGACACAAGAGGCGAGACATGAGAGGCGAGATGCGAGAGGCGAGAGGCGAGAGGCGAGAGGCGAGAGGCGAGAGGCGAGAGGCGAGAATTTAAAGTCGAGAGGCGAAAGGCTAAAGGCGAAAATTCAAAAGTGAGAGGTGAGAGGCAAGAGGTGAGAGGCGAGAAGGCAGCGATGGACTTCCGTTCCACAGGGGTGGGGAATGCAGATCTCGCAATAGCCAGGAGCCAGGAGCGAGATCGGCACTTCTACCACCTACCAGTTTGCATTCTGTGTTATGTCACAACGAGGGCATCTTTTTAAAAATTGATATTTATCTTTGGAACAAGGTGCGATCTCAGAGTAATTACTCTGTGGAAATGTGACAACTAAGAAAGGCCGCTTCTGATTGGGGGAGATGCGTTTAACTCCGGAGTCAGGAATATCCAAATAAACAATCACCGATGAAGCGCAGGTGCGAACAAAAGTATGATGGCTGCCGTGGTGAGTGCAGTTTTACAGGTTGCGCTCACCCGACTACCAGCACATGTGTAGCCATGGTATCCGCTGCAGTAATTAAGTCCTGCTACCCACCTATCGACTGACCCCTGACCCCGCCAGGTCAGCCTCACTATAGCAGTGACTGGTGCCAGTACACATCTACACGTGTAGCCAACACAATGTGTATTACTGGTGTAAAGTATGGCAGCATTAACACGTGCACACAGATACACACACATCGCAAGTAGTGGTAGCTCAAGACTTACATTTGATTAAAGATGAATGAAGATTGCTCTGTATTTTAAATTAGTTTGCCCAACATAAATCAGCTGGTCGGCGGGAAGCATGGGAATACCAATATGTGAGTCTGGGGCAGTGGCGAGGAGAAGCAGGCCGTATATAACGTCTGGTAATTACGGCTCTGACAGGACAGAGGCGCATTGGTGGAGCTACTCGGGACTTTGTTATCTGCTCGTCCTCACTGGTCACCCTATGATTAGTCCAGCTGTTAAGCACTCAATTGTTCATTTTATGATAAAAGCATGAAATTTGGTACATTGGTAGTTGATTATGCATGAATTAATATCAGAGGTAGACCCAACGCATATGGTCCCAAAATCCAAGATGGCCGCCATTTTTATGATTTCTTTTTCAGTTTTTGGATCATAACTCAACACCACTTGGAGATATAAACTAAATGTCAATTAGGCATTTGTAGAGCATAAAATTACCTTTCTATTGATATCAATATCATTCTTCTACTCCAGTTATTCGATTTTTTATCAATTTCAAAAAATTAACTAAAAATGACACTTTTGGGCGGGTAGCAATTTTACCCTCACGGATGTAATATTTCCTCCAGCACAAAAACTAAAATTCTTCTACAGCTAATAACACAAACAATTAGCTTTCATTTGGTATATAATACATGCATTTCCTAGGATAATATCTATTTTTTAATAATTGTTGTAATAAAAATGTCTATGTAATGTTTTTATATGTTTAACTGCGTCATGTCACCAATTCTGAATCTCATCACATAAGTGATAAATTTTTATCAGGTGTCATGACAATCATGTATTTACATTCTCTTATGGTCTGCTGCACTTTGGATTGGTATTTCACATTAGGTTCACTGATACACAATTAGATACAAATGCTGCTTACTGGATCATATATATATGCCTTATTACTTACCTAAATGTCTTAGCCTGAAATCGCAATGAAAATAAAATTGATTGGGAACAGTTGTCAGCACAGAAACAGTGCAGTGCATTTAAGGTTTGCTTTGTGACATCAGTATAGTCCCCTGCATGCCTTCTTATAGTTACAGTGTATTAGTTCTTGGCATGATCTCCCTGCTTCAGGAAGAGTGGTCTAACAGGGGCCCATCTCTCATCTCTCCATGACCAACCCAATCCTGCAGGACTCTGCCTTTGTTGGGTACATCTAAAACACTGTCCACATATATATACCTGGTATGTTGCCCACTTTATATGTTCATTGAGAGCTGATAGGCAAGGAGGAATATTTTCAATAGTGTTATTCTTCAATTCAATGTCTGTCGCACCTCATTGACCTGACTTGAAGGAGATGTGCCAATATAGGAAGAACCACAGATCTTCCAATTTTGCTCAAACCATTCTCAGTAACTTGGTGGGGATTCATACTTAGTGGAGAAAACAGCTGTGTTGGCAATGAATTCCTTCCAGCTTCCATATGCAGATTCTTTATCTCCGCCATTGAATGATGAATCTTATCACAACCTGTTAAGGCATGATAAGACTTCAGTGCATTGTATTCACCAGGGGTTAACCCATTTGCAATCAAAAGGATAGGTATGTACCTACAGTATTTCCCAAATGTCACCCACAGTTTTTCCAGTTGCAGCTGTAATATGATGTTTCTGGACATCAGATGATGAATATTTTAAATGAAGTATAATGTGTGTGTCAGCCTCCTCCTCATTGCATGGACTGAGGCATTTATTTCTGTGCAGTCCTTGTCCATGACTGTCCCGGTACCTTGCTTTAAACTCCCTGGTGGATACTTATCCCACACTACATCAATACACTTCATTGTGTTCAGCTGTATGTAATGTAAAGAAGGAAGATATTTCTAGCATATTTTATCAAATGTCCTTGATTTCCCAGGGCTTATCATATTTACAATGACTGCCCCATCCAAAACCTTTGTTTCCACATGGGAGACATTCCTTGTGGAGCCTACAGCAAGACATGTAAGGAGATCAGAACTTTTTGCCTACTCAAATTCGTCCTCCAAATGACAAAGATGGTGGAAAAGCCTGGTTTACATATTTAAGAATTCACCATTCACATCCCATGATTGACAAGAGACATATAATCTTGAAAATTCTCATTTCTCAGACATGAAATTTTGCTTGTCCTTGGAAATGGACCTTGTGGATGGGGTCTTAAAAGGAGGAAGATTGTTTTGGTGAATTCTATCTGATATTAATTAGTTTGGACCAGTACAGTATGCTCAAATACATTGTTTGTTCCTATTGTATTCTCTCTGCATTTTCAACTGATTGAACTATACATGGCCTGGCATCTCAAAGAATAAATAGCTCTTTGGTGTCTTCCATAAAGTGGTTTCCCAATTCCGCCATTGTTTCTATGAGAGATTTAACATCCCTTTCAAAAGCATTTTGGATAGTTGGGTATTGCTCATGATGGCTTTTGTTAATAGACCTTCACTGTTGGAAAGTGAGCTCAACAACTCAACAATTGTTTGAGCAACTTCAGACCCTGCTACCATCCATTGCCTGAGTGCAGTTGGATCAGCAGTCAATCCAATGGCACTATCCTGACCCTTAACCCATTGAGGACGGGGGCAGTTTCCACATAATTTGCCTGGCTGACGGCGGCCCTTTTCCCCCTTTTTGGGCTTCAGGACGGGTGGTTAACATGAGGTTTAGGGCATAAAAACACTTTAAGAATATTTTCTTCAAATAATATGTGTCATATGTCCATTGTTTAATAGGTGTAAACAGTTATTGATCATATTTTTTCATAATTTCTAGAATTTGGTCTTCAATAATTAAAATAATGGGTCTCAATTGGGTGCAATATGGCGGCAACCTTGCTCAAAATTCACTTTCCAGCATTTACATATGTTAGTTATGACGTCATCATTATTGTCTCCATGACAACATACCTATAAAGATATTTCTAGTGTGTTTGTATACATATATTTTAAATTTCATCAAAATCCGTTTATTTTTTATTAAGTTATGCCCCCTTCAATTTTTATAAAAAATGGCTGCCTGCAGGCAGCTTCCCGTCCTCCAGGCCACTTAAAGCAGGCTGCCTGCAGGCAGCCTCCCGTCCTCCAGGCCAATTGAAAAGGCTGCCTCCAGGCAGCCTCCCGTCCCCAATGGGTTAATCATGGCATTTACTGCTTATGGTTATGCTTCAAACTCTTCATGGATCCTTGGATGACTTGAATAAATTTCGAAACATCAAACTCATTCATGTTAGTATCACTGTTGTCAGAAAAGGCATCATGCCTTTTTCTGCAAAGAATAAGTGTGGCTGCTGTCACCTAATGTGTATAGTGAGTTCTTGTAACATGTGAAGCAGTCAGTATGGCTTCTACTCTTCCTAATATGGCTAGGTTAGCTGGTGCCAATGGTGATGTCCAACCAGCATTATCATGGGTTTTAGTGCCAGTTATTTTGCTCCTAATGCTGTTGAAAGATAGTAGCTGTGAAATACCAGTTGCAGTATTTATAGCAGTATTTTATGCTGTCAGTTACATTTGATTCCCTAGAATCATATTTACCAATGTGAGCAGAGCAGTAAGAACAGAAGTTTTCAGACAGTCCTTGTTGAAGGACATCTTATTTCAAACAAGGTGTGTCGCCTTTGCCAATGCAATTGCATCATCTAAACTTTGTTCAGTTGAAAAGTGCAGTGTAGCCCCTATGATCATCAAATCCTAGTAAAAGTTCATGGTCAAGTAAGATTTCACAGAGTTATAGCATCTGTTGCAGTAATCTCACTTTTAGATGGGTAGTTGCTTTCAGGCACATTGCATTCTTCTGACCATGGTGAGCTTTGTAAAATTTTGTATGATAACTTAAATGCTTTGGTTACATTATCTATTCTGGATCCAAACCCCCTGCCCAGCCCCTTTTTAGAGGCTGGCACTTATATGAGGCCAGCACTTATTCCAATACAACAATAAATACATTACACAAATCATTTTCTACTTAACTACCTAGCTTATTTCCTCCAACCTTTTGATGATGAAACCAAAGTATTATAGGGCCATTGCTTCACATGATTTCTGAGACATTTCTCTTCATTGACTTCTTTTCCGCAAAATATATATGACTCATAATGGCAAGCCTAATGCACCAATAAGAGGTAACCAGCACACATGATATATATGTGGAACGTTTTTGAACTATGAAATAAGGAATGTTATACATTTATATTTAATTCATTGATATAGAAGTATTTAAATGTTTCTGACCTGTGGTGGGTGGAAAAGGAAATGAAGCACAAACAAGCCATAATGGCAGGAGCAGGCAATGTTGCACCCATGAATTGTGCCTATGAGGACTATTCACATAAAATCCCTATTAGATAAACAGCATAGAAGTAAAATATTACTCAAAGGAGCAGCAGACTATTAGAGAATGTAAATATATGGCTGTCATGGGGCCTGACCAACATTCATACCTCTATGATAAAATTCAGAGATGGTAAAATGGTGCGGCATTTTAACATATGAAAAACTTAAATAGACATTTTTATTATAACAATTATAAAAAAATAGATATTATCATAGGAAATGCATGTAGTTTATACCAAATGAAAGCTAATTGTTTGTGTTATTAGCTCTAGAAGAATTTTAGTTTTTGTGCCGGAGGAAATATGATATCCATGAGGGTAAAGTTGCTACCTGCCCGAAAGTGTCATTTTTAGTTAATTTTTGGAAATTGATAAAAAATCGAATAATTGGAGTAGAAAAATGATATTGATATCAATAGAAAGGTAATTTTATGCTCTACAAATGCCTAATTGACATTTAGTTTATATCTCCAAGTGGTGTTGAGTTATGACCCCAAAAATGAAAAAGAAATCATAAAAATGGCGGCCATCTTGGATTTTGGGAACATATGAGTTGGGTCTACCTCTGATATTAATTCATGCATAATCAACTACCAATATACCAAATTTCATGCTTTTATCATAAAATGAACAATTGAGCCAAAATGCGTTGCTTAACAGCTGGACTAGATGGCCTTCACCACAGCCTGACAATGACATACCGCACTCTGCCTCCTACACATCATGGGTGGCTATATATAGAGAGGGGGGAAGTAAGAGGGAGAGAGAGGGGAGGAGAGAGGGGGAGAGGGAGAGAGAGAAAGAAAGACAGGGAGAGAGACATCAATCTTATATCATATTACCCTTAGCTGTGATGATAGGACGATTTAACCCTCTTTACAGTGAGATTTTGCTAATGGGATTTATAGACCCTCTTACAAGTTCTCTGCCAGGGTTAACCATGGTATGTTTTTCTATATTCAACCTTATAGAGTGATATGTTTTAGAGGGAGGAGGGCTCGCTGTATACCGGGGAGGCTGGCTTATTTAAATGATGGGTTAATCGAAAGAGCATAATAAACTTGAACTTTGTTGTTTATTAAGTTTCTCGAGCTTTCGGGCGACTTGCCCTTCTTCAGGAGTATATCAGTATTATGTCTTGAAGGAGGCAAGGGAGGCCATGAGAAAATCCTTCCAATTTTGGCGAAGGCAGAAGCGGAAAATATTTTGTTTGTGTGAGATAAAAAGCTATTACATATTCACAACATAAACTATACAACAGTTTTCTCATACGTCATACAATGCTATGCAAGTGTTCTCACAGGTAAATCAATGGAGAAAGAGTTACTCTCGTCAGTCTTGGTTAATAACACCATCACTGTCCTGGCAGAATCCTTTACAGCTATTGCCAGAAAAGTCTCACATGGTTGAGAAAGAATGAGTCAAAGCGTCGAAAATAATTCTTCACCGACTTCAACAAGAGTCAAGACTGAACTGGAGATATTTTACTCTCGTTGCTGACTTGATGGTAATGTAGCTTTTAGACACAGAAGCAAGGCGTGGACTACTTGCGGCGATGTGTGTGTATCTGTATTTTTGATTTTGAAATCATTGTACGTGGCCGTGGGTGTACAATACACCATTCACAGCTATGCCACACACTTGAAATTACCTGTGAGAAGAACAGCGGATCTATGAACATTAACATTCACACTTCTTCTCATCTTCTACACAGTAGGTTCATTACACGAGGTTAAACAGGGAAGCTTCAGTTTGCTCTTGTGTTACAGCATGACTGCCTATTGGTGAAGTTTTGTTTAAGTGATGGGGTGTGGCTGCCCAAGCCTTGTACGTGGCTGGCTGCCGCGATAGGCATGTTGTAGAACCACTGCTAATTCTACCAAGATTAAGGAATGGCACATATTGGCGTGAATCCTCTCAATATAATGTGGCTTTATACTACTTCAGGAGCTAGCGGCAGACCAGCTGTTAGATCTGAGCCTGAAATAGGCTTGTAAAATATCATACAATAAAAAGCTATTTGGTGAAAATCCTTGCCATAAATGGGAATGATTGAGCCCACTGCTGCCTGGCTGGGAGGCTAATAGCATGAGGTTATTCACTAGACTATTTCGCGGGTGGTCTGTATAGGGGAGGTATATATATAAGGTGATCCATCACACCTCACATGCATATATATACACCTGCGTGACAGCCGCCAGCCCGGCCTCACACACAGCCTGTATGTGTACAACAGAGGGCAGTCAATACGCGCCCTCCATGGGGCTTATTACCATCTGAGGGCCTTCTATAGAGGCTGAGGACTACCAGGCCTCCTCCACTCACCCTACATACAATAGCAGGGCATCCCGGCGTACAAAGCCCCGCTACCAGCAGGGCGCTCTAGATGCCCTATCACAGCATTCTATAGCAGAATGCTAAGTAACTCCAAGCTCTTGCTGGAGCGTGAAATGAAGGATTGACTGAAGGCATAACTGCCATGTCCCCCCCCCCCATACAACAGGCGGCAGTATACTGCCCAGTAATAGGAACCTGTGCATGCACAGTGTGTGCCACTGGTACACATCATCCACATCACACACTTTCTATATCTCACATGATTTCGGAAATAAATGCTGAGGATATCTTATTTGTACTTTGGATTGTATATGTTTTATTTCTCTACTGTTAATGTTATGGATGACCTTACCGCGCCATACATGTATATATGTATGTGGTGTAGGCTCTTGTATGAACTACCGCACGCTTATGGTGATTGCCTAATGTCAACTGTTGATTATACTTGTCCTTCTCTACAATATTAATACTTTATATACAATATATAATACAAGTATTACTTAGAGAGAGATAAAGGGCAAGATAATAGTGGAATATGAACAGATCATCGTCTTCTTTATCTGTCTCTATATGTAGAGAGTATACACACTGTCGAGGGTAAAATCCTGCCAACAACAGCCAGCCTCTTAGCAAATACTGCCGAACCATAATTCACATTATGGAAATAAAAGAGACTAACTATAATGTAGAAAGAAGTGTTTCAGGTATCTAGGGTAGAACTGTTGAGCACAGACTTATACATTATAATATTAGTGTGGAATGTCAAGACATAATTATATTTAAAGCATTTATTATATTCAGGGTTCTATCGGAAGAACTGTCAAGGCAGAGATATGTGACCCATTTTTCCGAGTAGGCCATATGTAAAAAAAGAATTTGGAAAAATAAAGTTTCAATATATATATATATATCTTTAAATATCAGTTTTATTTACTCTTTCTCAAATTGCCCTTTAATATCTGATTAACTTCAGATTGTTAAGCCATTCTGTTTTAATTTTGATTTACGATATGATATTATAGCTATAATTCTTTTACACTAAGGCTAATATGTAGAAGAGAGGTCTGTACGTATATAAATATAGCATAGCAAGTACTTTGAAAACCCCTTCAAGAGAAATAGTGAACGCAGTCAAGATTAAATCATAGAAGATGTGTATTTATGTATGACTGTAGCTTAGTACAGTTTCTCCACTTGCTGGTTAGAAAACAAGAGACGGCCATGTGCCATGTGCATAATGTTTATAACGGAAAGTTTGCTTGTCTAAATAGATTTGACTTTTTATTTCCCTTGAATAAATGATAAAAGCACATGTGAATATACATCCAGGTCTGCCTATGTATAGAGGACATTGCAATATAGTCCTGCCTATGTACAATCAATGAATGCAAAGAAGCGCTTGTTGTTGCAGGCTTGGAGAGAGCACTATAGGATCATACAGGGTCACCAGTGTGCCCTGCACCTGCCTCTGCATGGTGCATCCACATACCGCACAGCAGGATGCAGCAAGTTATACATGTGCATAACAATGCTCATTACCTGCTATAGAGGTGTGCGGCAGGCTAACCAGCCCCGCCCTACACATGCAGCCTTGTGTACAGACCGCCCTGGAGCCATCCACACACCCGCAAACCCGCCAGCCTGCATTATATTTTCTTACACCAATAATGAAAAGGAAAATAATAAT
The DNA here is from genome assembly GCA_942159475.1 of Sthenelais limicola. NCBI lineage: Eukaryota > Metazoa > Annelida > Polychaeta > Phyllodocida > Sigalionidae > Sthenelais > Sthenelais limicola. Next base: position 13,099,192 of record OW804102.1, read on the forward strand.
TGTAATAAAATTAGTTGTCTTTGACAAGACCTGTCATTAATATGTTGCCGTACTTTACTATTATTACGTTCCCGTTCTGAGAACGGACCCATTACATGACTATATGCATTTTCCCGCTTGAGTATGGACTCACCACTACTGTGTTAATCTTCAAGGGATAATCCCGACAGTATTGTATTATCGTATTGTACTGTATAATGTTTTATGTGTATCTTCTAGGAATTGAAACCAGAGTAGGATTAACTCTTACATCTGAAGGAGCGAAATACCATCCGAACTACGGTATTTTGAACTCCTAAGAAATCATATATTCAAACCCTCATTTTCACTGGACGGTGTATTACACTTAAAGACACTTTAGACCCGGTTTGGTCAGATTCTGGGGTGTATTTTTGTCACAATAGACCACGGCAATCACTTCCGGCAACTTCCGGTAAGACATTGAAAGAACTGGTAAATAAAAGTCACTAAGTGTTAAATAACAGTCAAATCTGACCAAACCGCGCCTAAAGGCACTAATACCCGAGGTTTTGGATGGTCTAGGCGTCAGCAAGTTTATGTAAATAAAAACATATATATTATATATATGTATGTTCAGCTAGTGACCCCCATATCTACATGGTCTGGTACGTCCGACAGAAACTTCTACCGGGAGAATCTTGGACTATGAATTGTGATAGAATTATATAGTGTGAGTGAGGTGTGTGTGAGGTGGTCTGGTGCAGCAGCCTGCAGCAGCAGCAGGGTGGACTGGTGGCCCACAGCTCCCCACTGGGGGCAATAACGAGCAGCTCTAATTGTCTGCAACATATGCTCAGCCCCAGTGACTGGTGGCGGCAGTCTGTGCAGCCTCACCAGCAGACAGGCAATAGCGGGGCCTCACATCTCCTTCACCTCTCCCTTTCTCTTATCTCTCTCCTCTCCCACTTTGTCAGTCTCTCTCTCTATTTGTGCCCGCCTCTCTCCACTGCCTCTCCCTGTCACTCATTCTTTCTTTTCTTACCTATACCCCTCTCTCACATCTGTTCTCTTATTCTCTTTCCCCTCTCCTGTCTTCTCTCTGTCACATCTTACAGTTTCTCTCTCTCACTTCTCACCTCTCAGCTCTCTCTTCACTCTTACTCTCTTCTCTCACACCGCACACCACTCTCAGTCCCCTCTCTCACCTTTCACCTCTCACTCTCTCCTCTCACCTCTCACTCTCTCCTCTCACTCTCTCCTCTCACTCTCTCCTCTCACCTCTCACTCTCTCCTCTCACTCTCTCCTCTCTCTTACCTCTCACTCTCTCCTCTCACCTCTCACTCTCTCCTCTCTCCTCTCACTCTCTCCTCTCACCTCTCACTCTCTCCTCTCACCTCTCACTCTCTTCTCTCTCTCTTACCTCTCACTCTCTCCTCTCTCCTCTCTCCTCTCACTCTCTCCTCTCACCTCTCACTCTCTCCTCTCACCTCTCACTCTCTTCTCTCTCTCTTACCTCTCACTCTCTCCTCTCACCTCTCACTCTCTTCTCTCTCTCACCTCTCACTCTCGTCTCTCTCTCACCTCTCACTCTCTCTCCTAGCTCTCTTTGATCTTTCTCTCTCCCCTCCTCTCTCTCTTTCACCTCTCCCTTCTCTCCTCTCTTCTAGATCTCTTACCTTTCTCTCCCTCTCTCTTTCTTTCAACTCTCCCTTCTCTCCTCCCTCTCTCCCCCTCTCTCTCTCTCTCATCTCCCCCAACTTCGTCTGCTGGTTTGTGTAGGAGATGTATCTCTGGCTAAGAGAGTCTGTGGTGCATTTTATACATCATTACCATAGTGAGTTCTCCAACATTTTATGGACAGGTTCAAACGGATGACTCAGCCAACCAAAACAACTGTCTCGTAAATAGGTCTTTGAGCTTCCTTGAACAACTCGAGTTCTCTCCAACTGTCACGAACCAGGTTCCTCCCACACTTCCAGGTTTCTGTAGGTAATATAGTTGGGGTGCTTTAAGTGATATATACGGGTTCTCATAGAAACATAACCAAGCGTGAAGCGTGGGCATGTATTCCCCCTAGTGTGTGTTAAGATGAGCAACTCTGTGAACAATTGAGACTTCAAAGAACTTCAAAACTCTAGATTCTGCTGCTGTATTTTCTTATATAAAAAGCAGCAAAAATAGAATTTGGAACAACGGGAGAGCATAATCAGGCGTTACCGACTTTTGAGGGTGGGCGCCATGATCAAAGCACATGGTCTGTAGCCTGGGTGCAGATCTAAGCTGCTTTTTATTTGGATCCTGATCGAAGAGATCTAGAACAGAACATGAGTACAGACGAGAAGTGAAGTGAAATAGTGTTTTTGGTAAACAGAGACTGACCATGACTGCTTGCATATATATATTGAATTGATACACAGAGTACATATGCACTTATATTAGTCGGCTCACGAGTCACAGTCACATACACGTGTACATGTGACTGTGCCTGCAGTATCGTCCAACTCTTATGATAACAGACTAGATTGAGGTGATTCTATAAATAATGGCTATGTATGGTCACACATTACTATTCATCGCATGCAACATTGCAAATTGGCAGAGCCCTTAAATTACATTACATTACATTACAAAGCCCTTAAATATCTCAGCTTAAAGACCCACTGACATGAGAAAAATATTTCCTTTTGTCCCCCTTGTATGATAGCTAGCCTAACCATGATACCGAATCCAAAATTTTAAGTTTCTATGTCCAGCGGTTTTAAAGTTACAGCCCCATGAATACCCCCAATCTGGGACTCACTCCTCTCTCCACCCGCCGCTGGTAGAGCGGAGCGGTGACGTCACCGGTGGAACAGTCCCCTCCTGTACCCTACCACTACTCTCCAGTCACACAGCGTAAAGGCTAGTTCTATGTGTACAGATTCCTATATGGATACGGACAAATTTGCTCACATTAAATGTAGATTACTCCATGACAGAAAGAACATACAAGAATTTCTCATTGTCCAATATAAGTTAATTTACCCAGGTATGGGTATTATATACTCCATGTATATGTACTGATCCGAGTATACCCATGAAAACTTTTTTGTGATGCAGGCCAATATGGCTGGTGTCAAGAATACTCACGCCGGCCATGTGTCACTGATGCAGGCCATTTGTACCTAGAATTAATAACTTCTTAAATGGTACCCCAAAAAAAACAATCAAATACAACTAAGTTGCAGTGTTCCCGAAAACTTTCATCTAGACATAGGCCAATATGCCATTATATGGCCTGTGTAAACCAGCCACACCCAGGCCATTTTTCATAGACACAATCCAATTTTTAACATTGGCAAACTAGCATAAAGGACATTGAAACCCCTCATAAATTAATGAACATCCTTATGGTATTGCAACAGAAGCAATATGTTCTTCTAAGCGACTACAGATGATTGATAACCTGTTACCGTTATCACAGCTAGGCCTCGTTTCGTCCATATATTTTAATATTTTAAACAATCCTATGATTTGGCATATTTTCTTATGTATTATAAAATTTCTGTGTAGACATGCTAAGAAAATAAAGCCCCCTAAGCCTTTGAGCACAATACATTTATTTCTGAAGGTTCTGAAGCAAAATAATGAATGATAACTTTTTGTGGTATGAAATCCCCTACACTCAGGACCAATTGGTAGAACTTGTCATATGCGTTAGCAAGTTACACAGTAATTGAGACTACTCAAGGTAGGTGACAGCTATCCCTATGAAAGACGTAAATAGAATTAGCCTGCCCTTTCCTAGAGTAACATTTTATCTCTAAATCCTATATTCTCTACCAAATGTCCTATATTTTCGAAAATCTTCATATAGAATTGTGTATATTTCCCAATAACTTGTTACGGTATGAGGCCTGTTATCATCTATTCCATTCATAAACTGATCTACTTGCTATAATTTAGATTATGCCTATAATAGGCCTACTCGGGTTAGCCATTAACGCCATTAAAATTCCAGATACATTTCAGACCCCTCACTTCAGCATATATTTTGGGGATGACAATTACATCGAATACAGTTTTAAATACCTCAAAATGGTTGAATCCAATGAAAAGGGAATCCATTTATTCAGTTTAGATATAGGAGATGAAACCTAATTAATATATTTGTGTTTAAAGGAGCTGACACTAAACATTTTTGTCCTAATTTATTGACATTCATTCGAAAATTATAAGAAAAAGTGAAACAAATACAATGTAATATATTGCAGGAGACTACACAACTCCTCTCCCTTCAAACTGTTTATCATGCAATGTCATATATAGGCCTATGTGTACTTCATCCTGACTGTTCATTTTTCTTCATCCTGACTGTTCAAGTTTTTATAATGGGGCCAACATGATAGTAATGATAGTGTAATTTGCAAATATGAATACAACATATTTATTAATATTCATATCTTTTTTTAGATTTGGAATTTCCATCAGGGCACTCAGCTATAGGTTATACAAATTAAACTTGAAAAAATCCGTAAGATTCACTGTGTAATATAATGTCTAACTCTTATCTATTTAACTCTTAAGAGTGGGACGATCAGAATCATTTCCTAGTTGGATTCACTCTTGTCAGCTCTTTAGTATAGAATATCTTTCCGTCCATTTGTTATGCCCTTCCCCATCCCACCGAGCACCAACAGATATACTGAAGTATACTGGTATATACGATAATCAAATATTACGTTGGAGGTGACGTCGACGTCGGCCAAAGTGGCCGACATGAAAGGAGCGTGAAAGGAGTCTTTTCGGGAACACTGCCCAACATTGTAGTTTTGCTACACCTTACAAAGTAACTACTGAATCAAGACTCCAGACCTTGCAATATCGGGTCTGGAGGGTGTGGCGATGGGGTGTGGAAAATATTTTTCTAATTGTTTTCCTAATAATTTTGCCTCAAACTACTTAAACAGAACCTATATCAACGTTGATATGGGCACTATAATTCTCATGAGACGTTGACAAAATTCCTAGTTCTGTATTTCATGATAATGAGACATTTAGAAAAATATTAGCATGCTATCTGACTTACACCAGATGCTACATTTAATTCTATTCGGCCTCAAATGCAGGGTAATCTGAATTTAAAAATGTCTGTGAGGGCGGGTAAATATCTGCACCACTTTTAGCTGATATCGTAGCTTTAACATTCTATTAAGGATATGTTAAGTATATATATATATTAACAATACGATTGTTTTAGTGTTGCATGAGATCCGTCGTATCCTTAACCAGAGGCGGGCATAGTGGTGAAAGTGGTGCGTTGCAACTGGTAGCATCATACCTGTACATTGTGTCATATTTTTACATTTTTGTACATTATAAATTATTTTAAATGACGAATCATACATACCATCACCATTTCATCACCATTTCTGAGAAAAAGTACTTTTGAAAATACTCCCTGACCCCCCACCCCCCATTCTCATTCTCAAATACTCGCTCAGAAATGAGCAGACAACGGAGGTCACTCAGCGCTACGATAAGAATATCCCATGCTTAAAGGCACGTCGTTAAAAGACCCGCATTTAAGGACACGATATTGGCTGGTGCAACAGTAAGAGTATTTTAAGGATATTTTAAGGACACAATTTTCACTTAACCATACCTCATGCAAAGGGCCCCAGGTGAAGAAAAAAATTAATTTCACACACTGCATTTCCTGAAAGAAGACTTTCTTGCCATCGCAATGAAACAAAAATAAAAGGAATGGCATGATTTGTACTGAGACGGCGAATGATGGAATGAAGATATATGATTTTAGCCAATTGTACGTCATCAGAAAATCCGACCCATAATTATACATAATATGTATATGGTCGATTTCCAGAAGTTAAATGGTCCTGTCCAGTAATTTTGATGCTTTTCCCTCTTTTTTGTGTGTACAATTTCGTCAATTCTAATCGGCTTAAAATGGTATGTATGGATTCCGTTGGACATGCTCCTTATTTCTAGATAGATTTTAAGATTACATATAAATATCAGGGAGGGGATGAATGATATGTCTTTCTGTACATATTCATGGTAAACATTATACTACTCTTCTGAGCCCTGAATCCTTTGTTTTCATCTGTAGCCCGGTGTAAGTTAGTGTGTCTTTCATTGATATTAGCTGGTACACGCTGAAGCGCGCCGGGAGTGAGTTCCACCAGTGACGTCACAGGGTAATCAACCCCGCCACCAGCAGTACCCAGAGTCCCGAGGTGACTCAGCACACAAATCGCATGCATACTCACTTACTCTTAGGAATTTTCAAAAATCAACGTTGGTTCACTTTTTATAAACCAAATATCTATTCATTTCAGTAAAGTTGTGTTCTACGTGTCAGTGGGTCTTTAAGATATTTACATCGAATATATTTAATACATAGAATAATACGAACCCTTGTGTTTGTGTTGATAACAAAACTTGTTAGTTTTGATGAAACAATTGCTATTGCGTTCACAAAAATAGCTGCTATTCATATTGAATACATTACACAAAGTTAAATGAGAAGAACATACTAATATTAAAGCAGTTGTAGTATTAACTTAATATCAAGACGTAATGTTTTAATGCCACCTCCAGCAAACCAGTGAAATAATGTAGAGATGAACTTGTCGTTGGTTACAGGAGAAACCCAAATATCAGCTCCATTGTAACTCAATTGAGGGATATGCAATGTGCGCATGCACCAAAAATAAAACCAGTTAGTTCGGCAATACAGTCGGTTTCTATATAACATCTTCGATTCCCACTGCATGAAATAACGCTGACCTGCAAGCTGATTGTTCCAGTATATTTAGTTACTGTCAGGAAGTTATACAACGCTCATTTTCAAGAGCAAGATTGATCTTCAACCTAAAAACGTCTGAAAATCGGTTCTCCGATAAATGAAAAAAGGATTATATTTCAACATCCCCAAAGAAATAATGAATTTGAAACTGTTGCCCGTGCACACCTATACTAAGAACTCACCCCCATACACACACATATGCCAGTACTACCCCCCCCCCCCCCCCACACCTCCTTCCGCTCCCCCTCCAGAGAACACAAACTGGATCTTGTCCCTAGAAGGCAGGCATTGTTCTCCTGACCAAGCACACAGCTAAAGTGGAACTATTTACAAGGCTGAGTCAGTCTAGTGCTGTGCTGGCTGCAGCCGGCCTCACCCATAACACTGCTATATGGTGCACAGTCATTTATCTGTACATAAGATTAGCACCCAGATTAGCAACAAGATCATTATAATTTAACATTTGGTTTTGTATTTGCACACAACACAGGTTGACATACACTAGACGTTCTCTATATATGTAAGCAATTGGCTCCACAGAACTAAATGTTCTAGTAGTGTACAAATACTACAGAACCAAATGTTCTAGTAGTGTACAAATACTACAGAACCAGATGCTCTAGTAGTGTACAAATACTACAGAACCAAATGTTCTAGTAGTGTACAAATACTACAGAACCAGATGTTCTAGTAGTGTACAAGTACTACAGAACCAGATGTTCTAGTAGTGTATAAATACTACAGAACTAAATGTTCTAATAGTGTAAAATACTACAGAACTAAATCTTCTAATAGTGTACAAATACTACAGAACCAGATGCTCTAGTAGTGTACAAATACTACAGAACCAGATGTTCTAGTAGTGTATAAATACTACAGAACTAAATGTTCTAATAGTGTAAAATACTACAGAACTAAATCTTCTAATAGTGTACAAATACTACAGAACCAGATGTTCTAGTAGTGTACAAATACTACAGAACTAAATGTTCTAATAGTGTACAAATACTACAGAACTAAATGTTCTAATAGTGTACAAATACTACAGAACTAAATGTTCTAATAGTGTACAAATACTACAGAACCAGATGCTCTAGTAGTGTACAAATACTTCACAACAAATATCTTACACAGGAATGTTTTAAAACGTTGAATGTTCTATTTATAGTAACAGGAATAGAGTCCAGCTCACGCGCCACTCCATGCATGCACTTCCCTCTGCCTGTCTGGGGTTAGCTACACGAGGTTGTAGCATCAGGTAATACCATATCTGTGCTTACCCTGCTATTATTAAATCTTTATCTCTTCAGCAATAAGGGATTCTGAGAGCATATTCTGCGAACTCTTTCAACCAATGCACTAGTAGTGATAGGTTTTCATTATCACTTGAAAACAATCATGATGATTGATGCGTTTTTTGTAACTGTTTGAATATCATATTGGCCTGAAATGACATTAAAAATATTACCCCGTTCATAAACATTATTCCCTCCATGGTGTCGTACATCTAACATTATGCCCGTCCATGGCCCAGCAATACATGTAACTACTGCTGTAACTATGTGCTGCATGTTGTTATTATGATGGATGTGCAGCGGTCCGATACTGATACATGATGTACATAGAGCAGTGATAGCTCTGCCCTCTAGGTCGCCCTCATGTCTCATTATGGGCAACGCATCACAATGCCCACGCTGGTGACGCACAGATTCATGCAGGCACAGATAAGATAGCAGCACAAGCTGATCATGTGTGGTATAGTGCCTTCAGTCTGCCTTGAACGGTCCAGGCAGAGACTCAACTGATTGATAACCCCTATTTCTGCTTCGCCTCGGGATTATGCACCATCAGTGCACCAGCAGGCCAGAAATATCGGTCATTAATGCTGACACATCACTTACAGCACTGGCCAGAGCGCAGGGCCTTATATCGTGTCTTAGCATGTTTATAGAATATGTCCAACTAATTCATTGATGTATATGAATGTCCTTCATACATTAACCAATGTACAAGGGTACAGCCTTACCCTGCACTCACCAGCCTTACCCTGCACTCACCAGCCTTACCCTGCACTCACCAGCCTTACCATGCACTCACCAGCCTTACCCTGCACTCACCAGCCTTACCATGCACTCACCGGCCTTACCCTGCACTCACCAGCCTCACCCTGCACTTACCAGCCTCACCCTGCACTCACCAGCCTTACCCTGCACTCACCAGCCTTACCCTGCACTCACCAGCCTTACCCTGCACTCACCAGCCTTACCATGCACTCACCAGCCTTACCCTGCACTCACCAGCCTTACCCTGCACTCACCAGCCTTACCCTGCACTCACCAGCCTTACCATGCACTCACCAGCCTTACCCTGCACTCACCAGCCTTACCCTGCACTCACCAGCCCTACCCTGCACTCACCAGCCTTACCATGCACTCACCAGCCTTACCCTGCACTCACCAGCCCTACCCTGCACTCACCAGCCTTACCCTGCACTCACCAGCCTTACCCTGCACTCACCAGCCTCACCCTGCACTCACCAGCCTTACCCTGCACTCACCAGCCTTACTATGCGCTCACCAGCCTTACCCTGCACTCACCAGCCTTACCCTGCACTCACCAGCCTTACCCTGCACTCACCAGCCTTACCCTGCACTCACCAGCCTTACCATGCGCTCACCAGCCTTACCCTGCACTCACCAGCCTTACCCTGCACTCACCAGCCTTACCATGCACTCACCAGCCTTACCCTGCACTCACCGGCCTTACCATGCACTCACCAGCCTTACCCTGCACTCACCGGCCTTACCCTGCACTCACCAGACACATCTCCTTCTTTACCCATTCACTATACAGCAGAGATATTAGAAGTTTATGCCTGGCTGTAAAGCCCAGCTCCGGGCAATAAAGCCATATAAAGCAATGTCCTCCCACTGTGTGCTGCAATACTCAGGCAACCTGTGCATGTCTCTCTGTGCAGGACCTGGCATACAAGATGGCGGCCCCACCCCCCGCTGCACCTCACTGGGTAATACTGCCTTACAGCAACCAGTGACCGCCCGTTGCCGCCCTCACATTATAGCCGGAATGCAATGGCACAAACCTGATGAAATATTCCATGAAATGTTTGTGGTGGTAAGAGTTACATTTGGAGAGAGGGTAAGTGCTGGTTTATAGCTATTGTGTGGCCGGCTATATTGCACTCCCCCCCCCCCCCTCCTCCTCACACACCATCCGGTACTAGGCTTGTCTTATTGTAGGCTTGTCAATAACTATACATCAGCATTAACTGGCGGAGGTGGGTCATCTCTACACACGATACCGCATTTAAGGCAACAAGCCAAAACAAGTTTAGAATATGTGTAGAACGGTATAATGGGCCTAGATTATGGAATCCTAAGCCACAAGTATTGAAGAGAATAAGTTCTAGATAATTGTCCAAATTTAGTTTTAGAAATAAAATCATTGACTGTCTGAGATGAAATATTGGTGACATATTATCGTTCTCAGCGTAGAATTAGCCGAACCATCAGCTACTACCATACGCGTGAATAGGACTTGAATAGGGTGTTTGTACAGCTAAGTGTAAACTGTGCTCTATTATTTCAAAGAATTTTCAATGTTTGTTATGAGTGGAGTATAATTAGGATCCATAGGATGTAACACAGTCTGTGTCAATACATCAGGTCGGCCATCAATTTGTAGGACAATCTGTGACGATACATCATGCCGACCATCAAATCGTATAAAAGTGATATTACCATTTATTCACCAAGATGACAGCTATTATATATCATAACGTACTCAATATAAAACGCCAGTGTTTATGTGCTGGATCCTGACCGCATGTGTATGACATTGATTGCCCATGCAGGGCTTCAACTCAAACAGGCTTAAGTTCAGATCTTAATATATATATTAGAGTGAATACGGTAGAGCGAGAGAGAGAGAGAGAGAGAGGGTGGGGGATAGAAGGTGCGGCTTTAGCATTAGAAGTGGGCATAAGCTGGCCATAAATTGCACATTAGCGTGCCATTACTGGTGGTGGTGGTGGGGGGGGGGGGGGGGGTAGCTGCAGCAATAGTAGACATGCACATGATCCTTATCACCACCTCCCCCCCCCCCCCCGCCGCTATCGGATGACAATCTGTGCCCCCGCCCCCGCCCGACACAAATGCGGCTGAATGATGCATCACAATGATCAATAATGTCACTATTTATAACAAGGTGTATGCAGCAGGCTTACTCCAGTGTGGATACGCCATTCCACACTTCCCGCTTAGTATGAATTATGCGCAGGCATCCATCTAGATTTCAGAGACGGATCCAGCAGAATCCATTTCAATACAAATCAGATGTATTATAAGTTGGCCACAGTGACCATGCATGGTGGTGATGCGTGAGTGTGGAATCTAGGGAACAAGAAACCCCCGCTGCGTTATGTTATAATCGATAAGCATTGTAAGCACGGTGCTGACATGCATTCACCAGTAAACGCTGCTCCGTGAGTAGTACAGAAAAAAATGCACAATACACAAATGTGCTATTTTGGAGCAGGCGAGCCTGCATTGAGAGCGGCAGTGGGGTGAGGGAGGCAGTGTTTGGAGAGAAAATAGCCAAATGTTGAGCCGGTGGGCTATTATCGATTGTGAACGTTCTGGGAATGAAACTACTTGCTGGTGTCGGTGGTGCTGCGGTGGAGGAGATGGTGGTAGTAAGTCTAGTGACTCACCTCCTCCTCCTCCCCCACGGCGGTCCACTCACACCTGCTCCCCCTGCATTGTCCCCCATACCGCGAGCAGCACAATATTGCTCTTTCATGCTACCCTGCTCATAAAAACAATTTAGTTGTCTAAAGTACCACGAAGTACCACGAAAATGGTGAAATAAAAGTTAGAACTGCCAATTTCTTCTGTTCTAACCTAGTAATATGCTGAGTAAAGGCTGAAGATTAATTTTAATTAATCGCTCTCAATTGCATCATGAACTATATCAGACATTTTTGTGTTTGGTGTCAATGAATGAGAAATGTCACTAAAGGAGCTTTAAATCTGTGTATTATAATGTCTGGTAACTGTCGTGTGAATGTGAAATATATCATAGGCTATGGCCCTGCATGCTACATTGCACCCTTCCCTGCTGCCTACAGGAGAGAGCGCCTCAGGGAGCGGCTCATGTGACCCCCCTCCCCCGTCTCGTGCTTGCGGCAAGTCTTCCATCCTTTGTTCTCTCTATGAGAAGAAGCCTCCAGTGTTTAGACAATAGACTTTGTATCCCCAGTATTGACGGCTAGGAAAGAGAAGATGCCATGGAAACCCATGCATCTGCTGATACTCGTTCACTATATAATTATAATCTTTTATATATATATAGATAGAATGGGACGAGCCGGCAATAATCGAAAATTTATTGGATTAGATTCATCCACATAAGCATGATGCCGTAGGCAGAGTGCTTATGTGGATGAATCAAGTCCAATAAATTTTCGATTATTGCCGGCGAGTTCCATTCTATATTTATTATATGTGCATAAAATTTGATCATATGTCATCAGATATCACTGAAAAAATATCAAAGAAGTCTCAGAGAGCCCCATTGCCCCGCTGACAGCCCCACTGACAGCCCCGTTAGTAGGCAGTATTTAGGCCTACTGATATTGTTGAATTAAAATGTTCATATCGCGGCCATTTCTTGAGCTACATTAATAAAACTTATATCATTTGATAGAGAACTTAATGCTCTATTTAATGATGTGGGTTTTATTATGTATTTCTATAATCATAGTACCAGAAGCACGGGTGGATTACCGATCGCGGGGATTCGTTTAATGCTTCGCGGAGAGCCAAAGCTCTGCGTATGTACGGCTGGATATCAACAGAGCTATTTTTAGACAACTACATTTTTATAGGACGCTTCCTATATGAATATTTTTATAGCACCTCTCATATAGCATGCGCATATAATAAATAATATAATAAGAGCGGGCGATTATACATCAACGAGTATATAATCTATACTCATTACTTATATCAAGTCTAAACTCGGTAATAGAAAAACTTCAATCGTTTTTTGATGATTATTAGCAGAACCGTGTGGTATGTCCCCAGTGCTTCATAGTAACAATACACTGTAACATTTCCTCCAGTAGAATGGATGAGAATGACTGAGAATCTGCCTGGCAGACACGCACAAGTACGTGGCGACGCCCATCCTCCAGAAAGTAACTATATTAATAATGTAATTATTAATATAGAGATGAATTGTAATCTTAATGGTGCCTATGGCTCTATTCTAGCCCTGTAGATTACCTGCTTCTATGGCTCTAAGTTGCTGTAGCATAGTTATGGTATATTATTATACACGCATTGCTCTAAAAACAACATATCTAGAGTGAGTTACGCATAGTGCGCATCTCACTAGTAGGTGGTATACTGGGGATGAAGGTTAGAGTAGTAGGTGGTATACTGGGGATGAAGGTTAGAGTAGTAGGTGGTATACTGGGGATGAAGGTTAGAGTAGTAGGTGGTATACTGGGGATGAAGGTTAGAGTAGTAGGTGGTATACTGGGGATGAAGGTTAGAGTAGTAGGTGGTATACTGGGGGTGAAGGTTAGAGTAGTAGGTGGTATACTGGGGATGAAGGTTAGAGTAGTAGGTGGTATACCGGGGATGAAGGTTAGAGTAGTAGGTGGTATACTGGGGATGAAGGTCAGAGTAGTAGGTGGTATACTGGGGATGAAGGTTAGAGTAGTAGGTGGTATACTGGGGATGAAGGTTAGAGTAGTAGGTGGTATACTGGGGGTGAAGGTTAGAGTAGTAGGTGGTATACTGGGGATGAAGGTTAGAGTAGTAGGTGGTATACTGGGGATGAAGGTTAGAGTAGTAGGTGGTATACTGGGGATGAAGGTTAGAGTAGTAGGTGGTACACTGGGGATGAAGGTCAGAGTAGTAGGTGGTATACTGGGGATGAAGGTTAGAGTAGTAGGTGGTATACTGGGGATGAAGGTTAGAGTAGTAGATGGTATACTGGGGATGAAGGTCAGAGTAGTAGGTGGTATACTGGGGATGAAGGTCAGAGTAGTAGGTGGTATACTGGGGATGAAGCTTAGAGTAGTAGATGGTATACTGGGGATGACGGTTAGAGTAGTAGGTGGTATACTGGGGATGAAGGTTAGAGTAGTAGGTGGTATACTGGGGATGACGGTTAGAGTAGTAGGTGGTATACTGGGGATGAAGGTTAGAGTAGTAGGTGGTATACTGGGGATGAAGGTTAGAGTAGTAGATGGTATACTGGGGATGAAGGTCAGAGTAGTAGGTGGTATACTGGGGATGAAGGTCAGAGTAGTAGGTGGTATACTGGGGATGAAGGTTAGAGTAGTAGATGGTATACTGGGGATGACGGTTAGAGTAGTAGGTGGTATACTGGGGATGAAGGTTAGAGTAGTAGGTGGTATACTGGGGATGAAGGTTAGAGTAGTAGGTGGTATACTGGGGATGAAGGTTAGAGTAGTAGGTGGTATACTGGGGATGAAGGTTAGAGTAGTAGGTGGTATACTGGGGATGAAGGTTAGAGTAGTAGGTTGTATACTGGGGGTGAAGGTGAGAGTAGTAGGTGGTATACTGGGGGTGAAGGTTAGAGTAGTAGGTGGTATACTGGGGATGAAGGTTAGAGTAGTAGGTGGTATACTGGGGATGAAGGTTAGAGTAGTAGGTGGTATACTGGGGATGAAGGTTAGAGTAGTAGGTGGTATACTGGGGATGAAGGTTAGAGTAGTAGGTGGTATACTGGGGATGAAGGTCAGAGTAGTAGGTGGTATACTGGGGATGAAGGTTAGAGTAGTAGGTGGTATACTGGGGATGAAGGTCAGAGTAGTAGGTGGTATACTGGGGATGAAGGTTAGAGTAGTAGGTTGTATACTGGGGGTGAAGGTTAGAGTAGTAGGTGGTATACTGGGGATGAAGGTTAGAGTAGTAGGTGGTATACTGGGGATGACGGTTAGAGTAGTAGGTGGTATACTGGGGATGAAGGTGAGAGTAGTAGGTGGTATACTGGGGATGAAGGTTAGAGTAGTAGGTGGTATACTGGGGATGAAGGTTAGAGTAGTAGGTTGTATACTGGGGATGAAGGTTAGAGTAGTAGGTGGTATACTGGGGATGAAGGTTAGAGTAGTAGGTTGTATACTGGGGGTGAAGGTGAGAGTAGTAGGTGGTATACTGGGGATGAAGGTCAGAGTAGTAGGTGGTATACCGGGGATGAAGGTGAGGGATACTTTTTACAAAGTACAATTCTAGTCAATACTATGAGAATCAGTCTATCAACCTGAGAAGTGTTGTATTTGGTACAAAAAAGACAGGATGTAATGAGGCGAGCCAAGGCAGGGTGAGGGCAGCAATATTTTATATCGCTGCATGGCTGCCATTCCCACCCTCGATTCATTGCTCTGTTATTGTGCGATGCATGTCAGCGCAAAGCAATGTGCGCCAACTCCACTGCTGCCTAATCACTGCTGTCCTCCTCCTCCACTGTGAGACACACGCAGCTCCTTGTATGTACGGCTGGTACAGCTCAGCTAATGTTTCCTCACCTGCTTGTGACTATAGGTCAAGTATGTGCTGGTATTTTGACAACATTTTGACAACACTGGCTTCACAACACCAAGAGGTTGGTGGGGGGGGGGGGGGGGGGGGGCGACAGAGCCGCAATAGTGCGCTTGCAGAGGCGGTGGGTGCATGTGAAGTGGGACAGGGGGCAGTCAGGCCAGTGGAGGAGGGACAGGGGGCAGTCAGGCCAGTGGAGGAGGGACAGGGGGCAGTCAGGCCAGTGGAGGAGGGACAGGGGGCAGTCAGGCCAGTGGAGGAGGAACAGAGGGCAGTCAGGCCAGTGGAGGAGGGGCAGGGGGCAGTCAGGCCAGTGGAGGAGGGACAGGGGGCAGTCAGGCCAGTGGAGGAGGGACAGGGGGCAGTCAGGCCAGTGGAGGAGGGACAGGGGGCAGTCAGGCCAGTGGAGGAGGGACAGGGGGCAGTCAGGCCAGTGGAGGAGGGACAGGGGGCAGTCAGGCCAGTGGAGGAGGGACAGGGGGCAGTCAGGCCAGTGGAGGAGGGACAGGGGGCAGTCAGGCCAGTGGAGGAGGGACAGGGGGCAGTCAGGCCAGTGGAGGAGGGACAGGGGGCAGTCAGGCCAGTGGAGGAGGGACAGGGGGCAGTCAGGCCAGTGGAGGAGGGACAGGGGGCAGTCAGGCCAGTGGAGGAGGGACAGAGGGTAGTCAGGCCAGTGGAGGAGGGACAGGGGGCAGTCAGGCCAGTGGAGGAGGAACAGGGGGCAGTCAGGCCAGTGGAGGAGGGACAGGGGGCAGTCAGGCCAGTGGAGGAGGGACAGGGGGCAGTCAGGCCAGTGGAGGAGGGACAGAGGGCAGTCAGGCCAGTGGAGGAGGAACAGAGGGTAGTCAGGCCAGTGGGATGCACGAAGGAATGCTATCAGCCGAGTGCCTACCATCAAGATTGCATGAATCGAATTAGCAGGCCATTTTTCCATTCGTCCGCTGACATTGATTTGTGAAAAAAGAAATTCTCAGTTGAGGAGAACCCCTTCCAGCACTTGGTGACATATGCCTCGCCATATATTTGTTAGCATGTATCACCATGTCACAAGTATTGTGAAGACACATTGCGAGCGATACAGAATGAAGTGTGACACTTGCAGGGCCCTCATCGCCAAACTAATTGACAGTACTTTGGCTTCCATCCTTCTGTAATACAATCACCGTCATAATAATGGTGCAATTGTGATAAGACAGACAAGGGGCGATATCGCATGTGGAAGGACAGATCATATAGCAATAATCCATATTAACTAATCATTTATTAACGCTTGCAGGGGCAGCTGTGAAGTGGTTATTATTGGACGCTTGCACAAAAGTATAATGAGGGAATTTATTGTTTATACGAGACTATTACCCCCCCCCCCCCCATGTTGCCGCACTTTACGCATGCGCAATGGGTGTAGTAAATCCTCTATAAAGCGAGATGGGCTTGACCCCAGCCTCTGATTGGCTGCTGCCCGGCGCCCATGTATGCTTCACTTTCTAGTTTAGATAATTGGAATGTTGACATTTGCCGCAGCCGTATTTTGGGCATGGCCATGTTCGTGCCCTTCGTTTGAGAGAAGAATTCGTCAAAGGTCAAACTTGCAGGAGGTAGAGGGAGGGAAGTGCGCGTCTAGGTGAGGGGGAGGGGGGCCCATCCCCCCCCCTCCCCCATTGCATCACCACCACGGCTATACGCTCTACAACATGTCCAATATACACTAATACAGTCGGCAGTTTTGGAGCCATGACTGCCTTGTGGAATTACTTTGTGGCAGTTCATGTGGGATTTGTTTTATTATAGAAAGATGACTATAACATCTAGCTCGCGGTGAGTTTTAGATATCAAACAAGATGATATGTAATAATGGAAAATACACTACAAGGTTTTTTTTCAGTTAGGATGAACCTTATGGGAAATATAAAAAAATAATTTAGGTGAGGTTAGTTGTTTTTCAAAAGGTAGCGGTGGGGGTGAAACACCTTTTTATTAATTTTAGAGCGTAGAACTACCATAGCATTTGCCACGGTAAAAGTTTCTATGATTAACCTAGATTTAACAGAATGTTTCTGGACACAATACACGGTGTTAATCTATAGTTATCAATATTCTGCACGAACTAAAATATCTGCAATATGACCAAAATACTCTCCTCCTCCTCCTCCTCCTCCTCGCGCCGGTCCTGAAGTGGTGCCGAGTCTCCATATTGCCGGCATGGATGTCCAACTGCTGCATGCCATATAGGAGGAAGCACCATGAATAGTGCCGTAATGATCTGCCTAATGCACAACTCCTCTCCTCCCTCTCTTTATTGCAACCAGGCTTTTTCTCATCAGCCTCTCACACAACCTCTTCAGGTTTCCTATGACATTACCAGGGCGACTATTCTTTACCCACATTGCCCTTACACTCTGCAATAAAGCTGGCATACATTACGCCATCTAAGACGGGATCCGCCGCTAATATTCAAGCTGTGTGTTTCCAATAGGAGACTGTAGGACCGCCCATGCTTCCCAATGCTGTATTGTGCTTGGTGAGAAGTGAGGTCATGGCATATACCGATACAATACACACAGACAGCTTAATATTGTAATATAACTTGAATACTGATACTTTGGTTTGTTTGATTCGATAAACGTTTTAGAGAGTCAACCTCTGCCAGTGTTTGAGGATTTTCATTACTATCCCAAACTTACAGATATACAACCTATTGAACGTACGTTCTTTGCTTAAAACAACAAATTCCTCATTACTGATCCTTTGGGGAAGGAGCTCAAGAGCCAGTGAGGGTAACTACTGTATCTATATAATATTTCTATAATTCCCTTAGAAAACAAGTATATGGTTTAAGCGCTATAGTTTATGATTCTAAATGGCCATAATTATCTAAAATAATGAAAAGAAAAACAAATTAAAACATGAGTATTTTTGCACTCCTCCATACAACATGGGAGCTTTTAATCAATGTATTTACTATTTACACATTTATAAAATATATCGTTGTAAAGCTACTAGAACATATTTACTCGTAGTGGTGTAGTAGTTATATCCAAAACTAATTAAACCTCGAACTTATTATAGTTAGGCCAAACAAAAATATAGGTGTGTTTCCGATTTACCCCCCCCCCCCTAGAAAAACCTTCCCGTACCTAAAAAATATTTTGGATCATACCTGATTTTTTAAAAAACATATCTTACTTATTTTGGAAGCAGGAAAACAGGTTTTCCTGACCCGGAACTGTCAAAAAGCACATCTCCTATTTTTAAAACAACTATTGTTATGAAATAGACATTTTTTTCAGTTCCTGGGAGGTTTCCTAAAAAAAAAAAAAAAAAAAAAAATAGTTACCACCCCCCTACCTAGTTTTCAGCCAGATAAATCGGGAACACACCTATTATTTTTTTTGCCTTAACATATTACATATGCGTATACAACTTGTACAGTAAAATTGTACAGTACTAAGTAAATAAAAAGTATATATTGCCGACCTGACAGAGAGAGTTACTATTTAATCATGGCATCACACATACAGTGTGCATAGTTATTTAGTGTCTCTGTTCACTCTATCCTCCTTAGGTGTGGCTGGGTGTCAGTAGGAGTGCGTTTGCCCACAACTCTACCCCTATTATCTGGCCTAAGCACTGTATTATGGCTATTAACTTTCAGACTTGACACTAAGGAACACAGAGCCACTCCACCGCTATTGCCTCCTATGCTGCCAGCAGCAGAGACTGTAAAGCTGGGGCTGTGATTACCTCCTGTACTTGTTTGCTCATCTCCCCCCCCCCCCCCCACCCCCCCCCACCTGCTGCAGTAAGCAGGCTCTAGCCAGACCACACGTCACCAGGAGATGAGAGGCCAACAGCTTGATGGATGGAAGAAAACCCGCGAGTTGGAGGTAAAAAGTGTAAAACTGAGTAAAGTATTGGGTGGTGAGTGGCTGATGGATGCGGCAGGTAATAGTGTTTGTTGTGGGCTGACATGATGGCCGCCATTACCATGCATCATGGCATACCTCCACATGTAGAACCCCTTGGTAATATATAGCTCTAATCTATGATACCAAGACTAATATATGCTCTAATCTATGATACCAAGACTAATATATAGCTCTAATCTATGACACCAACACTAATATATAGCTCTAATCTATGACACCACGACTAATATATGCTCTAATCTATGATACCAAGACTAATATATGGTCTAATCTATGACACCAAGACTAATATATAGCTCTAATCTATGACACCACGACTAATATATAGCTCTAATCTATGACACCAAGACTAATATATGGTCTAATCTAATACACCAAGACTAATATATAGCTCTAATCTATGATACCAACACTAATATATAGCTCTAATCTATGATACCAAGACTAATATATGGTCTAATCTATGACACCAAGACTAATATATGCTCTAATCTAATACACCAAGACTAATATATAGCTCTAATCTATGACACCAAGACTAATATATGGTCTAATCTATGACACCACGACTAATATATAGCTCTAATCTATGACACCAAGACTAATATATAGCTCTAATCTAATACACCAAGACTAATATATAGCTCTAATCTATGACACCAAGACTAATATATGCTCTAATCTAATACACCAAGACTAATATATAGCTCTAATCTATGATACCAACACTAATATATAGCTCTAATCTATGATACCAAGACTAATATATGGTCTAATCTATGACACCAAGACTAATATATGCTCTAATCTAATACACCAAGACTAATATATAGCTCTAATCTATGACACCAAGACTAATATATGGTCTAATCTATGACACCAAGACTAATATATAGCTCTAATCTATGATACCAAGACTAATATATAGCTCTAATCTATGACACCAAGACTAATATATAGCTCTAATCTATGATACCAAGACTAATATATAGCTCTAATCTATGATACCAAGACTAATATATAGCTCTAATCTATGATACCAACACAAATATATAGCTCTAATCTATGATACCAAGACTAATACTTATATACTCTAATCTATGATACCAACACTTATAATCATATACTCTAATCTATAACACAGACCTTAATATATGCTCCAATTCATAATATGTATACTCTGTAACATATAAAAAGGAGAAAATAAAACACGATACAATGATTTAAAACTCCCCCCTACACACAAACACTAACTCATTGTGGACCAATTGGTGGAAATGGCTTTTTGTAACTGTGAATAGAGATTACATATTTTGTAAGATTTGTTGTTATAGATGATGTCGGCAGATGTAAAGAGCAGGTCACCAATACAAGAAATAGTTTATATCATAATAAAAGTAGTATGCCGGCGATTACAGAGGCTTGTTTTATTAATGTAGAAGTTTTATTAATGTAGCTCAAGAAATGGCCACAATATGAACGTTTTAATTCAACAATATAAGTAGGTCTAAATACTGCATGATCACACAGTGGGCACCGTCGGAGCAGCGGGGCAGATATCTCCAGCTGGTAGTATATGGAAACTGGTCTTGTGTAGGTCCAGTATATTTACCTATGTTATTGCATTATGTTGGACACCTTTAGAGAGGTTAGTTCTTTTTATAGATAGCTACAGATTCGCATGTTAATTTGCGTTGTTAGATCAGTTACCATCTGAACGCTATACACCCCTTCGTGGAACGATTTGATAAGAGGACAGGAGCAACAATCATCTAGTGATAAAGTCAACAAGGTAGATAGGTTAATAAGCGGCCTTTCGTTACAGCATGAGGCAAACTACTGACATGGACATTGTGTAATGTGTACTTCTTCACTATAATTGTATTGATATGGAGTTAAAATTTAAAAAATGTATATATCTTTGCTAGGAGATGAGACCTACCACATTGTGGAAATCTGCCTAATAAAAATGTTTAAAAATAAAAGAAATAAAATAAGCACGTGTAACCATTACAGGCGGCAAGAGTTGCTCACCTTATAGTCTTGTGATGTAGAGGCCGAGTATGGCAGCAGCAGGTATCCGCGGGGTGGGGGTCTCTGGTGGGGTGTAGCACTTAGTCCTCGTGTCCAGCGGTGGCAGGTGGGATATCCTGGTATATCCTCCTGTACATCCAAGCCCTCTCTCACACTCTCCTAGTATGAGATCATTAACACCTTTTTACTAATACTCCCTATATATAGGCAGTAAATGCACTGAGCATTATTAGAAAATATCACTGTTACCGGCGGGGAGATGTTATGAAAAGGGTAAAGGGTGTAGAGTCCTTACAAGGTGATTAGTGCTTAAAGTGTACGTATCCCCCAATAGAAAGTTTGAATAGTAAATGCATGATGTGGTGGCGCAGTGGTGGAGGTGAGAGATCCGCCATGAGAGACAAGATGCAGCGGATGATGCAGCAGCAGGGGGAGGGGCACCGCCCACTCTCTCCCCTCACTCTACTCTAGATAATCCTCGATTATGACTATTGAATCTATGCAGTAATCCGACACTCAGACTGCAAACATATTAAAGAGGTGTGCTGTGTGTATACTCCACAGATGCGCGCATTCCGGCGGGCGTAAAGCTGAGATGACAAGGGACGTCTGGGGAAATCCTTGGATCTTGGCGGAATGAAAACATTGCCCACAGTGTGCGCCATAGTCACGAGATGGCAGCATTGTACAGCAGCCAGCTAGGGCACCCTCTGGTAGCACATTGTCCCCAAGTCACTCACTCACTCATGAAGTGATTCACTGAGCAGTGATAAATATATCACCATTCAGCTTAATGCTTTTCCTTGGAGGAAAAATATGACTAAAAAATGTTCGAGGTAGGTGGTTAATTATTTTGCATTAATTTATTGTCATTATGTTCCAATGTAAAAGATTTAAGATGATTTTATTTCAAAAATTTAAATTTATGCCGCAGGGGCAACGGAGCTCGAAGTGAAGGAGCTGGGAGGGTGATGCCTACAAATGCTGTGTCCACCTCCCAGCAACAGACAATTAGTTGCTGCAAATTGACGCAACAAGGCGTGCAACGGCTCGCATCTGCCGCCCGGTGTCAAAACGGCACAACTAAATTGTGGTGTTTCAAATTGCCATCAGCTGACGCCACGTTTCGGTGCTTTCTATGGCGAACTGCTTTTTGGCCTGTTAGTCCAGTCCCTGAACATTTTTTCGCACACCGAACCGAAATAAAATGGGATAAAGACACTTTTGGTGTCAAATGAAGCGCAATTTCGAGCAGAATAACATACTAGAATTCACCGGAATCCGCATTGGGAAAACCTTTTTATGGGCATTTGAATATTTTGAAAATTTAAGCATGTTTTTGTTCAGACAAGTTAAATCAACTTGCACCGATTTTTAAGTAATATTTGGCTGTTCATTCACCCTCATTGAAGACAATGCATAGTCTTAGTTGCTAAATATTGTTATTTTACTGTGAACTAAAATAGTAATTTACTCATTTCAGTAATTAATGAGTCCGACCTCGCCCCCCTGCCAATGGAATAATCTACTGAAAAATGGGCTTATGACCAGATTTAAGCCTTTCCTTATGTTTTCTGTACAAATGAGGTAAGGGGATTGATAAATAATATATCAGCTCACCAGTAAGTAACTACTGAAACACAAGTTCTTCATAATTGTTGCTTCATCAAGGGTAACCTCCTCAGGGTTTCCACAACTTTCTCCTCTACAGTCTCCACAGACTGTTACACATTTCAATCCATGTTTGTGACAAGAACAACTGTTAGCCTATTGTCACATGGATTTCTTGTAGATACTTTGCATTTGCATCGCACAAACTTTAGTAGACTGTCTGGTGCTGCATCCAAGTCAGCTACAACTGGTGTTAATATTGTGTCTGCAAACGACGTTCCAAGTAATTGGAATAACTACTATGTATAACGGCATGTTATTTTTGAATAAAGGGATTTGTAAAAACAAAAGCAAAATATTAAAATAACATGATCATAAGCTTAACTGAATGTCCAGTAAAATCTTGAATTATTCAAAACCCTCTTTTTTGTTATCCTAGATACTACATAGTTATTAGTTTAAACAAACTGTCGCTCGGTACGCAGTCTATCTGCTAAATTAGACACCCGATACAAGAATAAACGTGTTGATATCGTCTAGAATGATTATAAGAGAATAACAAGTTTCTAGATTACCTGATAGATATGATGTGTAACGCCGTGTGCAATATATCTGCAATATAACCTCAATAGATCGCAATGCAAAATGGTTTGCACATGTTTTGCTGATCCATTGCAGACATGAGAAAAATACTCCAAACGTATTTGCGCTTGTTTTATTTTTGAGGTATAATGCACATATTGGAATTTCTTTCGGCTGATACAAAATTCAATATCTGGCCTGCTTGTATCATTGCCTAAGACAATACTGCAACATATCTATTGTGAGCGCTTGAGAAAGAAATGACTGCAAAATAATTTGCAAATCTTTTTCATGTTTTAACACTTATGTTATTCTTAAGGGAAAACAACTACTGGAACAATGATCTATAACATACGTAGTTACATTCCTTTTGTTTGGTGAAACTATCAATATCCGTCCTCGTTGTATCAGTGTCTGACACACACTCAACGCAAATTCTGCTCATTGCTTTTGATCGTTGCTGTTTTATTGCATTATATATCATAACGAAATTACATCAACCTGAGCAAGAAAAAAATGTTTGCAAAATTATTTGCTAATCTTTTGCACCTTTTAACACAGTCCTGCTTTCTTAAGGGAAACCAGCCGCAAAATATCTGTATAATTTGAGTGCATTTTTTTTGCGGTTTGATCTTTGCTGTTCATTGGGGAAAGATGGCCAACGAGGAAAAGTCATAGTTGTAATATTGTGACTATTTATCGAAGATTGTTTTGTTAGGCTGAGGGAAGGTTAACAACGGGAGAAAGTATATTTCTCTTCTTTGATACACTTTAAAATTTGATGATATAATACATATACAAACAAATTGTTTTCTCAAAGAGGGGATACGAGGGGACTCTATTCCACTCTATGCCTGGAGAGAGACAAGAATTAAATTAAAATAATGTATCTGAGGTTAGGCTCTCACCAACAGCTGTACTCTTTTGGATGGCTCAAGTTATAAAATATAACTTTCCTAGGAGTTACTTTTCTTCAAACTAGACGGGTTTTTAACGAAACATGACTGCTGTAAATACATGATATAGAGTTTAAATGTAGGAAAATACTATCTTACATAATTAAACAATTTCCAGACATGTTGTTTTTTTGTTTTTTTTGCAACGTTCTTTATTTCTTAGATATGACATTTTGATCGTCCCAGTTACATACAGAAAAGACTTTTGTAAGTGATGCGGTAGGTGGCGGCACCTTTATGTTTTATCGGACCCACTAGACTTCGTTATTTTACCATAGATGGCGCCGCTTTTGTTTCTTTCGGGCCTAGAAGGCTTTACTTAGCATTGCGCGAAAACATATCACCATAAGGAATTAGAATTAGTGGAAGGGCCTTTGTCTGTGTATAAAAAGGCCTTTACATGGAGTATGTTGTTAATCATAGGCCTACTACCCGTTCGCCTGCCTTTATTGTAGAGGAAATATACGTTAGGAAATCTATCATATATGATGTTATAGAGAAGCACATTCCAGACGACAAGTGGGCCCACAACTACATTTTTTCTGCCGCTTAAAGTACATAATAAACAATCCGAAATAATAAGACAATGATCGTCGATAGTCAAATTTGGACCTTATCTGTCAAGAGTCAAGTCAACATTTCAAAAGTCTGGATATAAATCCAGGTGGTATATATATCATTGTCAAAACAAAAATATCTACGTACATATAGACAATTCAAAAATTATAAAGCTCACTGGTTTTTTAAGAAAATTTCTCTTTTTCCACTACCGGCAAAGTATTGTTGGTAAACTTCAGCACAGCGCTGCGTGTGTTGACCGCTCAGACCTTTTGCTTTAATTAATCTTTACACTTGTACATCTGAAGATGCAATGTGGTGTAACCTATCACATTAATTACCGGTATTTTTAATTTTCTATTACTATATTATAACTTCAATGGTTTTGATTACTCGTACTTTGACATCAGTTTCAATTTTAGTTTAGATTTAATTACGTAATTCTTATGTAATATTACGTGACAGTTTTCAGAAATTAGAGAAAAGAAGGCACCATTTTTTATCATAGGCCTACAGAGAGCGCGGATTGATTAAATAGGCCTATCAAATTGTCGGACCAAGAGCACAGTGGCGCCGGCTGATGACAATTTGAAACACCACAATCTAGAGGGTCGTTTTGGCACCAGGAGGCAGATGCGAGCCGTTGACCACATTGAGTAGCCTAGACAGGGCGACCGAAAGCACCGGAACGTGGCGCCGGCTGATGACAATTTGAAACACCACAATCTAGTAGGGTCGTTTTAGCACCAGGAGGCAGATGCGAGCCGTTGACCACATTGAGTAGCCTAGACAGGGCGACCGAAAGCACCGGAACGTGGCGCCGGCTGATGACAATTTGAAACACCACAATCTAGTAGGGTCGTTTTAGCACCAGGAGGCAGATGCGAGCCGTTGACCACATTGAGTAGCCTAGACAGGGCGACCGAAAGCACCGGAACGTGGCGCCGGCTGATGGCAATTCGAAACATCACAATCTAGTATTGTCATTTTGGCACCAGGAGGCAGATGCGAGTCGTTGACCACATTGTGAGGCTAGTATCAACGAGTTTAAAACAGGCTGAAACCACCGGAACGTGGCGCCGGCTGGTGTCAATTAAACATCAGAATCTAATAGAGCCGTTCTGGCACCAGGAGGCAGATGCGAGTCGTTGACCACATTGTGAAGCTAGTATAAATGAGTTTAAAACAAAGTGGACAGTAGTCATTCCAATTATTTGGAGAAGAGTCCCTTTGTGTAATGTCCAGATTTTACTGGACATTCAGTCAAGCTTATGATCATGTTACTTTAATATTTTGCTTTTGTTTTTACAAATCCCTTTATTCAAAAATAACATGCCTTCGGGGCTTTTACAATGCTAATGTTCTGAAACATTTGTACGAGGTGTTGGTATCAATGTGTTTATATAGGATAGCATAGGATGCCCATTAATTTCCGAAAAAGTTTGGCCTTTCACCACTACTGCGTGAGAGGGCTCTGCTTTTAAAACGTAAAGTGAGCCTCCAGTTTTGATGAGTAAAATCAAAAGTACAATAATTGATGATTTATGGGACGGTGTCGGCCATAAAAATGAAAACGGCGGAGGCTCTCGTAACCCCTTTGGTTTGGATTTCGCCGCCAACAATGTTGTAAGTACCTGAAATGCACGTTAGACATTTGCTTTTACTTTATCGCTAATATTTTAAACGGGTGACTGTGGTTTATCATCTGAATATATTTTATGTACATTATATGTGGTATTGAGCTAATATAATTATATAATAATAATATATGCAATGTCTTCAAAGGTAACTAATTTGCCTGATACTCTGCATGTTCTATATGTGTGCTTGAATGGATCAACGAGAGCAAAGTTTACTCTCGTTGAATGGATGTATTGCAATACATCCATTAAACAATGCACCAAAGAAATCACGTGCTTGAATAAGCAGTCACATAAGTCATGCCTATATGG
The DNA here is from genome assembly GCA_942159475.1 of Sthenelais limicola. Classification (NCBI taxonomy): domain Eukaryota; kingdom Metazoa; phylum Annelida; class Polychaeta; order Phyllodocida; family Sigalionidae; genus Sthenelais; species Sthenelais limicola. The sequence goes on from OW804102.1 coordinate 13,126,178, forward strand.
ATCAGAAGGTTGAGCGTAACTTCTGTGCGATTCTAAAAACCAATGAGTGATTCAACTGAATCAAAATTTCTCAATTTACAACTACATCATCAGGTAATTTCCCACATGCAAACAAAGCTGGTCTTTCTAAGTAATTGTTGAAACGATTATTTTAACTCTGTACGTTATATCGCAAAGGAATTCTTGAAGAAACGCGCACATTCCTTAATTATGTCTATCGCAAGTCCTGCATGAGATTCGAAGATGAATGTTTCAAGATGTTCCATTTTATTTGCGCGGAAAAACCTATACCACCCATGTCTTAATTGTGTCTTTCCCAATCAACACACGAGAACTAGGAAGAAAAGATGTGAACATGTTCCAACTTTATGTACGCTGCAAAACTAATATTCTTTTCTTTAAAAAAACTAATTGTATTTGCACTCATTGTCGATATATCAATATTCTCACGAGGTACAATGAATCTCTTCACCCGTAGGAAGAAAATAATATCCATTTCATCCATGCCATTCAAAGCTGGTAGGAATAACCTTTAAAAGGGTTCAATTCAATGTGCATGTACCAAATCATATTTGAACACATTCATCGGTCACATACCTATGCGAATATGTGATACATTGTACAATATGTAATAAATAGAGACCATATACATCTAAAATGTCCCTACCTTGACAGAAATGGGACGCTACTCTCTGCCAGAAGGATTCTGATGGAGATGGATTGACGAATGGTCAGGAGCTTGGGGACCCGAACTACAGGGGGGCGTATTACTAACATAGGATCAATCCTACCATAGGATGAGGGTAGGACTAGGATCCTTGTCACAATATAGGATAATCCTAAATTCTGTATTACTAACGCGATCCTACTGGAATCCTACCTAGGACGATCCTACCCGCCATAGGACGATCCTACTAAGTACAAAAGTGATAATTAGGCCTAAGTAGAGTTGAGTTTAACACATATAGAACCATAGAAATTGTCATGGTATATGAGTCTATCCACAAAACCTTTGTCATATGTTTTTGTTTTTTTAGAAATAAGAATATGGCTGCATATCATTAATTTTGATACATAATGATATGTGAAAAAAATAATTTCTTAAAAAACAATTCATGATGATAACACCCTCTATAGTTGTAGTTTCAGAATTTGTTGTGGGGTAGGAAGATGCTACAACTATATAAAATATCGTTGTAAATAATATAGCATGAATTTGGCAAAGATGTTGAATAGTAGAATTTTACATTGTCTTGGTAATGCAAAAATGTTTTGATATTTGCATGTATGTAGGCCTATTCATGTATACATACATGCCTAGCCATGTATAATAATTGAGTATGTATGCATGTTCATATATATATATATATATATATGTATATGTATGCATGTTCAAACATGTAAATATTTATGCATATTCATATATATACATGTAAGTATATACAATGCATGTGTACACATATAATATTATATACATGTATACATATACATGTATACATACATACACACATGTATACAGACGATACATACATGCATGTATGTATACATGTACATGTACACTTGTAAAACATCACATGGTATGCATTATAGATACATGTATCATAATTTAGTATATGCATGTTCATAAACATGTATGTATATATTTATTTATTCATGTATGTATACATACATAAATGTATACATACATCACATACATGTAAAACCTACATGCATACATAGTTTATACATACACATGTATGTACACACATACATGTGCATAGATACACATGTATATAGCCTACATACACATGTATGTACGGACAAGTATACATACATGTATATATACAAAGACTTACCCAATACAATTATTGGCGCCCCCTTGCCCCCCCCCCCCCCAACCAAAAACTCTAACTGTTATGAGACAAATTCGAGGTTTTAAGGAGGTTTTCGCTGCCCTATATAAATGCACCACTTTTTAAAAATTGATCGGCAAGAACAGTTGGAGGAAAAATGGTTTCTTCTCTTCAACATGACATCAATTATTGTCATTTATTCACACCCAATTAAGCGTTGTAAGCATGGCAGCAAGACAGTATTTTGGTAGGACACCTCTATAGCAGTCCTAGGATGTAGGACGGATCCTAGGAAAAATCCTAGGATCCTACGTTAGTACAACACACCTGTCCTACATAGGATGATCCTACCCGATCCTATCCTAAATTCCTATCCTACAACGTTAGTAATATGCCCCCCTGGATCCCACCTAGTCAATCATCTGGACTGACCCACCCTGGTAACCAAAGAGATCAGAAAGCTTAAATTTGTTTAATTATCCCTGAATGATTGGCCTCAAGTAAACGGCCATGTTTTCATTTAATAAGAAACTTCAGGGTGCAACTAAAATTATCTGTGAAAATAAGATCCATGTAAACTTTGCACTTAGCACATTGCACCTATTTTGTAACAGAGTCAAAATCAATGTTATATAATTATAATATATATGTACCGAAACTCTGACGTCATTATCGTTTCATTGGTATCCGCCAAAATAGTTATCATATCCAAGAGTCATAAGCTGTTTTTGTTTACTCAGGGGTGTGTGAGCCTTTGACAAGTCCCACTTGTATGGCCAGGAATGATTGGGAGTTCTGCAACTCTACAGCTTTCAATTGCTCCCAGACAAGCCGCAGCGATGCCGGTAAGATTTCTTTCCAAGACCAACCCGAAACCAACACAGATCGATAATACAGGCTACATGTATTTTTGCATAAGTGTAGCCGCACTCTTGGGGCGGGGGTCCTCAAATATATTTAGCTACTTTTCTAGTAATTGTCCACCAAAAATACTGCAAAACACTTTTTTGTTCAAAAATAGAAATATCAAATTGAAAATATAAAAATATCTTTTAGCTGTCTTAATGTTTACCACGATTAGAATCGGCTTGATCTCATCTTTTCAAATATGATGCTATATCAAAATCCATTTTTTTTTCGACTTGTGAGTCATTTTCCTATAACACATCATAGGATAGGAAATGCAGACATTTTAATGTGAAGACAGCTTTCATCATTAACATTTTTGTTTTCATTATAATAGTTTGTTGAGGCATAGATATTGAAGCTCCTCATTGGACATTATAAACTCTCCTTTGGAGGGTAAAGTACACATGAGAACGGTTTTAGACGAATAGCACACCATTTTATATTCATCAAAATAATATCCAAGCTGCTACATCAATTATTTCACAGTAGTTCAATTCATTGTTGCCAGGTGTAAAAAATATGACGTTCTCCATGAATAAGACAACAGTACCCGCACAAGAGACCAATTATTATTGCCAACTATTCAACTTGCCTTCTGATCAGGATTACCACATTATAGCCAATGAGCCAGCAATTGTCAACGAGTATGTAACTCACCACATGATATTATTTGGATGTGCTACAGCAGGTATGTTTAACATGAATGAATGAATCTTATTGTATTAGGTAATAAGGAGAGTGTAACACAATGTTGGAACTGTGGTGACGGACAGTGTGTCCGCCCATTTTATTTAGAGGGAAAAAAAGAAAACAACAGGTGTTTAATCGGTGGAGGTGAGGAGAAGAGTGGCTATTTTATTTAACCTACCGGTATGTATTTATACATACCAGTAGGTTAAACAAGTATATATGTTCAATAAAGCTGCATTCACAGCTGAACATAAAAACAGAGATACATTTATTCTCTCGTTGCCAAGTGTTGTAAATATGCCTACACAGCCAGTGCACGTCTTCTTGATGTACAACTACGGTAAGCATTGTTCACATGTTCCAATGTTCTCCATATATGGGTATGTATCTGTGAGACATGCGGCACGGAATACAGCTTTATAACAACCGTTCACATCCCAACATTTAATCAAGAGATGTTAGTTCCGGGAGACCCGGACAATCTAGTAAGAAGCGAAAGCATTCAAACTTTCTCTCGACCTTGGCGATGAATAAATCTAAATTCAAATGAAAATATAAGTCTCCCGACTCAATGTCTTTTTCCATCAAAACTTTATTTCAACGAAATAACGACATGCATCTTTGGGCTTGATTGAAAGAATGCTTTTGTATGAATGTCCCTGTGTTTTGCCATCATCAATGTTAAAACTGTACATACATATAACTATAGATCTATAGAGGCAGGCTTATTTTGACCCCCGAATGGTTTACTGAAAATACGGTATGTATAAGCGACTGAAACCAACGATTTAGTCAGCCGATTTATTAAATGTGCATGCCTAAAATATTCTAAAAAGGGTCATGTTCAAGCTATATACTTGACATTTTCCCCTTGAAACAATTTTTTCTTTAGCTTATTGCATATCACATGTATGTAGGCCTATGGCACTGTCGTATCACATACAGCTTCTGTCAAAGAAAATAAAAGACTATGTCTACCCTTGGGATATTGATATCTCTAACCTAATGAATTACGTTAATGGACCCATTATGGGCGATAACAGCGACTTTGAATATCTAATACATCAAGTTAGGTGATTGGAAATTGCGAGGAAATAAACATTTTTGTTCAAGTTTGTTGTTTGTTACACGCATTTATCCCACATTTATCTACCAACCCCCTCCCCAGTCCGTCTGTTAGATTGAAGGAGCTTCATACGGCTATCCTCTGTTCCTTGGAAAGTTTTTTGGGCCAACTTTAAGATTCCTATTCCGGGCTCCACTGTATGTATAGTTCCACAGAGCAAACAACATAGATTTGGAGTAACATACACACGATATGTCAAAATTGAAAATTTAAGTTGACAAGATTGCACTGATCAAATCCGCTCAAACATTATCAAATTGCATCTTTAATACAGTTCCCGACAAGAAATAAGCTTCAAGTAACGTTACGTATGAGGAAAGCATGACATGCTGGCGGGCCCTATTGGCCCAGCGCTGCTCGCTTCCGTAGACGCTCCTTCCTCTCTTTAGACATCTGGAATAGTAGAAACAGAATGGATGCAAATACACGTGATGGGTAATAAGGCACATGGAGGAGCTGTTGGGGTCGGGTCGTTCAAATGGTTGCTCAAAGGGAAGTAAAATGGGGTATGCACTTGTACGACAAAATGACCACCGACGAAGTGGCACACAGTGACCAACAATCGGTCGGTCACCTGCCATTGTCGGTGGCTATGGGGCGCCAAGTGTCAACCTCACAATTTCGTTGATTACTAACCTTTTTCGTTAACAAAATGGTCATTTAAGAACAAAATTGTAATTTTGTTCATTTACAAATGAATTTTGTCAATGAAATAATTAATTCGTTCATTCAGCCATGAATTTTGTGTACGAAATGAACTTTGTGTAATCACAAAGTCAATTTCATGGACAAAATGTATTTTGTGCAGTGCCAAAAGAGAAGAGAGGGGAGAGAGAGAAAACAGGGGGAGGAAGAGGAAAGAGGGGAGGGAGAGAGAAAGGGACGGGGGTAGAGAGGAGAGGAAGGGAGAGAAGAGAGGAGAGGAGGGGGAGGGGAAAGAAGGAAGAAGAAAGGGAGGGAAAAGAGATAGGGGGTAAAGGGAGGGGAGAGAGGAGAGAAAGGGGGGAAAGAGAAAAGAAAAAAGGGGAGAGGAGAGGGAGAGGAGAGGGAGAGAAGAGAGGAGAGGGAGAAAAGGAGGGGAGGGAGAGAGAAAAGAGGGAAAGAGAGGAAAGAGAGGAGGGGGAGAGAGGAAGGAGAGGAGGGGAGAGAGGGAGGAGGAAAAGAAAGGAAGGGAGGGGAGAGGAGAGGAAGGAAGAGAGGAAAGGAGGGGAGGGAGAGAAGGAAGAAAGGGGGAGAGGGAGGAAAATTCATTTCGTAGACAAAGTTGACTTTGGGACTGCACAAAATTGACAAAAAATGACAAAAAAAATTGACAAAAAAATAGAGGTTAATAGGTACCAAACTCGACTACACGACACAGACACCCTTCCGCTACGGAGACCGACCAGTGAGTGCGACAGAAGTCTAGTAACTGGAACACTTTGAGTCCAGAAATCAGAAATCTAGACACATTAGATCTTAAAAAGAGGATGAAGTTTCTAATTCTATTAAATCAATCAGCTGCCAACTTATAAAATGAAGAGAATTTGCTAACAATATGACAGGCTAACCAATAGCCCTCCTGGTGTCATGACACGCCTCCCGCTACCCCACACGCCTCCCGCAACCCCACACGCCTCCCGCTACCCCACACGCCTCCCGCTACCCCACACCCCCATTAACCCATAAGTCATGTTTCTAACACACTGCATGTGTACACCTTAAGCAATAATACTAGAGCAGCATGGGAGGAACACCACCCCCGGCGAGCCCATGGATTGTACATATTAATGCCAATAAAAACAAAAACAAACAAAAAATCATTTCGTAGACAAAATGGAATTTGGCACTGCGCAAAATTCATTTTGTACACAAAATTGATTGCTGAATGAACAAAATAACTATTTCGTTGACAAAATTACAACTCTGTTCTTAAATGACCATTTTGTTGACGAAAATAGATTGTAATTAACAAAATGGTTAGCTTGACACATAGCGCCCCATAGGTGGCTGCTGTCGGTCCCCGGTGTTTCTTGTGCTACAAAAAGTGACTTTTGGGACCCGATTGTCGGAAAAGGCTGTTTAACATGGATTTTTACAAATATTTTCTATTCTATTCTATTAACTCTTGTTAATAGATATTTCTATCGCCGCGCTTCAAAATGGAATCAAGATGATTTTTAATCGTTATTTCTTTGAGGTACAGGTTACAACAGATAGTGCTGTAAAGATTGAATACGAGGTTTAGAAATACTATTAGCTGCAAATAAAATATATCACATAATAATATCTGTCTCCGGATCTATATACTTCTCCTTTAATATTTTTTAGTTTATCATATTTGATTTATCTAATTTCACCAGTTCTTTATATATTTCTCTGTTTCTCATAGATAGCAAATATTTTCTCAATAGATTCGAAGTGTTTACACTTCACATTTCTTTCTTGTTCAGCATTTACTTCTACATTTCTTACCATATCCAGCCAGGATCTAGGAATGGCTCTTGCAATTTGAGTTCTGTCTAAAAATGACCATATTTATTTTTATTTCTCGACATGACATTATTTCTCAATCTGGCTTCAATATATCACCAACTCTTCTAATACCAGCTATCTCCCACCATGCTCTGGCTATGTTTTTTCTTCCAACCAGAATATATTTGTTATTACTCAAAAATTCTGTTTTAATTTCTGCGCCCGTTTGAGGTATTTTCCTAAAATAGAATCGATTCCATTGCTCAAACATATCACTATACAAATCATTCAGACACTCTTTAGGCTTATTTCTGCCAAGAAATATTTTAACAATATCCATATTATGAAATCTTCATAATATAGTATAGAGTTTTGGTTATCTTTTCTATTTCTTTTATCATGTTCGTATCCACCTTTATGCACGAAATTACATATTGTATCATAAGTAAAATGAACACATTACTAATCACCGTTTCACGTCGTAATCCATACAAGTATTTGGAAAACTATTTCCTTAATAAGGCTTAATAGCCAACAGCCGAGGATATGTCACACCAGCAAGTAGAAATGTTATGCTAATTCTCTGTAGTTTTGTTTTTTCTTCTCTGAAGTCTAGGCGAGCTGGTAGTCAACATAATGAGAAAGTCAGAGTGCTGCCAAAAATATATTCGCTCTTGACTGTTGTCTTTGTCTATATTATGAATAAAGACCCGGTGTTGGGAGGAAATATTGCCTGAAAATGTATGTTCTCCTCTATATAGTTCGAAAAGATTGACACTATATGGCTCAAATATTAAGGAAACTAGAGCCCAAGACGTGAGGAAAGGTCATTTTTGCATAGGAATAGTAGGCGTATACATAACTATATATATCACAAATACATATGTAATAATAATCACAACATTTTTAATTCTACTCTCTACAAATCAGAGATCGGGGAGGTCGAACCACATGACCTTCAGTGATTTAGATATATGTACAAGTCGAAATAGTCAAAATAATTCCGAAAAATACCAATGATTAATTCTAAATGAATTTAAGTGTTAAAAATAAATGTACAAATGTACTCTAAACTGTTCAGGTATGTCAGCATCATAACAACACTTGGTATAGACAATAACTACATATTAAAAACAAAAACAAAATTGCTAGGGTCCCGACAATCAATTGCTCACCTCCCGACAATATCCAAAATTTTGGATATTGTCAGGGGGCGTCATGACAAGCGACCAACACAAGGGGATCCGGTCTTTGCTTAACAGCGACCGACAAAATGCACTTAGTAAAATAGGGTGACCGACATCCACTTGACCGATTGTCGGTCACCCAACGGTGGCAGTTTATTTTACTGTGTGCATGTCTCTGAAACGAATACTTTTCGTTATCGAGATTCTTTCTTGGAATTTCGCGAACTCGTGCCCACGAATCTGCGGTTCACTACATATACGTTTTCCAGCCGCATGAGACCAACCTCTGATTATGTTTCTGTAATGATCTAATAGAAGAAGACTAACGAACGTCTGATCTTCATGAGAAGAACGAAGCAACTCTTTAATGGTAATCTCAGATACAGGCTCCTCCAGGAGGTTACATGCATAATCATGAGTGGGCGGAGCCCTTACGTAATATCCATGGCATAGCATGTATAAGTAGACTTGCACAGTCCTAGCTAGTTAAGTATAATTAGCGATTTTAAGTAATGTGATAATAGGTGATAATTAATAATAATATAAATATAATGAGGTTACACAATGTTACGTAATGTTACATAACATTTCCATGTACTGAATGTGCCCAGATTTATAATGATTTACTCCACTAACCATGATGCTCGTACTGTTATGTTAAATTAAAGCCTCACCTGAATGTTCCTCGTCCGGGTGGACGCCTGCTCGTCTGGGGGCGGTAGTACGCTGGGGGTCTCCAGGGGGCGCTGTGGTGGGGGCATGTAGGAAGCCCTGCTCATACTGCCGCCTGGTGGTTGGGGGCCTGCACTGAGCTGGTTAGAGGTGGGCACATAAACCTGTAGCAGGGAAAGGAGATATGGTATTGTATTGAAATAATTTATGTCTATGTTTTATATTGGTTGTATTTCATCAATATGATGTTTTCAGCATTCCAATCAAAGTTCAAAATAAAATAAATAAAATAAATCAAAATAATAAATTAATTCAAATTTAAGAAAAAAGTGAGTTGGCTCATATTACTTATATTCATACTATATATAATCATATCAAGAAAAAATCTGGTGTTGACACGAAGAAGGCAAAGTGAGGAATGGCTAGTAGTGAAGTAGCCGCGCGGTGACTCCAGAGCATGGAGCCACCAGGCGGTTAATCGGTTAATTAATATACATGTATTAATATACATCACACATGATCATATCCTTAGAAGACCTTGAATACATAAGGTAATAAAATATCTCCTGCCATCACATTAGGCTACCACATAGAAGAATAAACAATAGCGGCAATCACATCACGGATTGGAGTATGTATATATATACATGTATCATATTCTGCAAATATTGAATATTAAAGTAGTAACTAAGTCTATATCTTAAAGTGTCCGCTATATATATGTGGCTTAACTTGACTTACATTCCACCCACCAATTCAATCAACAGTATGACTTATACTCTATGTCTATCTTTTCTTCACGTAGTTGAACTTGAACTTGATGAAAACTAAATGCGAGGAAACTGATCGTGTAAATCTTCAAGATGTTTGTATTATTTAGTACTGCATATTTCTAGTAGGTTAACTGAACCCTACACTTATTTGTAAACCTTCCAGTTTGGGTTAATGTCAGGGGAGAACAGCACACAGTCTTGCATGTGCTTATTTTCGCCAAATGTCTATGTTATAAAGGATATTAAAGAATAACATACATGTATCAATCAATGTTGTCCTGCTTTTACGCCGATCATTTTCGATCCCCGCTATCAGATCTGCACTAATGTCCAATTTATTATTAAGTAATATTGCATAATATTACACATTATTAGGTCAATTTATGTAATTTATTTGACCCAAGTATCATAAGGGGCATACGCCATCTTTATTCTTATCAGACCTCATCAGGCCTCACGAGCGAGCATTAAAGCTGAACAAGGTTCAGCATTCAGCTGCTCTCACCTCGGCAGCCATCTTACTTACATTGCCGCTCCGACCTTCTGCTTTAATGAGTAATTCCTGGTCTCTTAGTCTCTTTGCACCTTAACATCTGATGCTACATCTTATATCATGTTACACAATATGGCATACTTTATCACATTAATTACCGGTACTTTAACTTTTCAATTACTGTATAACTTCAATGGTTATCATAACTCGTACTTTTATATAATTTTCAATCTTAATTTTAGACTTAATAATAAAGCTTATTAATTTTAATGAATTTTCGGCGGAGCGACTTTAAATTGTAATGAAAGGGGGATAATAAAGTTATACCTCATTGTGTTATTTATTGATATATCTTATACCAATGAATACAATTTAATTTCTCGTACTGTATCAAATATGTCCATGTCATTACGTGTGCACGTAGGTTACCCTTAGGACCAGGTGCCGATTGCCCATTGACAAGTTTCCACCTGTTAATCACGTGCGCAGGCAATTAGCAGTATTGTCTTTATGATATATATATGTTTTCTTTTTTATATATGTTCAAAAATGAAGGACGTAGGCCTACATGTTGTGGAGGGCAATGGTGGGGAGTTTTGTAGAACCCAGACACCGGCGAGCTTTGGATTACAATCGTGTGCAAACAAAGATGAAACATTTGTGTGGAGAAGGACGGTTCATTAATAGTTAAAGGTCTTATTATTCATCTCTTCATGTTACTAATGTGTGAAGTTACTATAGCTTACCGGTTTGTTAGCCGCCACCTTTCGGCGTCTCTTTCTCTCCCGGCGCGCCTGTAAGTGATGAACACAAGTTTAATTCACTGATGAACACTTGGTAAACGTGGATATATTTATATGAAGCTAAGTGGGCAGAATATTATGAATAACGTTTGTTATTTTTTTTTAAAAAAGGAGGAAAACGAAGGCATTATACCCAAGTATTATACACAAGTGACATCGTTCAAGCACCAGGTTTACCCACGATTTCACTTATGTACAGGCCAAGAGCACCGGACGGTGGCGCCGGCTAATGGCAATTTGAAACATCACAATCCACTATAGTGTCGTTTTGACACCAGGCGGCAGATGCGAGCCAATATCAAGGCGTATTTCGCATGTGAGTGTACATGTCAGGCTTCAAATATATCAATAATAATTAAGAGGTTTTGGGTAGCCCCCACTTCAACTAAAGATGGTTTACAATTAAGGCAGACAATGACGAGAGCAAATGAGAGGACTCCAAATAACTTAATACGACAGATGTATTTTTGTTAGAGAGGAACAGATTGTGTATGGAACAGGTTGTTGGGTACTTATAGGGTAAAGAGGCAAATATTTAATTGTTTTTATTGATGTGGAATTACCACACTGATATCAAGAGATGGTCGAGAGAAGTTTATTAGTCAGCTACAAAGTACATTACGAAGACGAAATCATAGGGAACGACGTGGGACACATCGCAGTGGTGCCGCCTGGTGGTCACTTGTGTAGTAACAGTAGTTAACACCAGAGGGCAGCAAGAGTGGGTAGTAGGGTAGGATATTTCACTTTGACTAAGGCACAAGCCACGGGGATGGGAGGGGCTAGGGCTAGGGATAGAAGGGGATAGGACGGGGAACCCACCAATGACAACCCCCAACACTCCCCCTCTGAGTATATATACCATAGCCCCATATATGAATACAGTAGTAGTATAACTAAACTTCTTGTGTTGTGTTGTATTTGATACATAAGCATGGAATATAGAAGAACTAGTACCAGCTACTCATATATACTCGAAACACTTGGAAGATAACTAAATAACCCCTCAATCGATCTCCTGAGGAGGCGCACCATTATATATAACAAATGTACATAGATGACTTCCAGGAGATGCCTACAGCCATACATAGGACTACAGGGAAACCCTAGTCCTATGAGGACCCTACAAGAGGCCTGCCTTCAATCCACAACGCTATTTAACATCTAGCTATCAATATCCCCCTAGTCCCGAATCATCACCAATATCATAAGGCCTATAAGATCGCCGCGTAACACTTGAAACATCTCCTCTTCGAGTATAGTTTCTGTCATTAACCACACAAGACATGAATTATTATGATGAATTTTATTTCACAAAGTTTGGGGAAATTTTAGGAACAGGTATGCCTACCCCGGCGGTGGGGGAGGCCTATTGTCAGTTTGTTGTTTTTTCTTAGTGTATGGATATATATGAGTCGTGATGAGAGAGAGGGGCAGACTCCCGCTCATCGATCACTTGGCAGAATTAAAAGGGGCGTGGCCACCACCACCCCTATTGAAGTAGTGTTGTAGAAGTTGTGTTTAGGGAGGTTGGTGGGTTTTTAAAAGTGTGTGCTTCCTTTTGATGCCACATGGCTTCCGGTCACTCCTGTGTCCGGCCTTCGATTTAGACACTTTGACCAGTGTGCGGCAAAGCTTGTCAACCACTGTCTGGTTTTTTTCTTGGATGCCCTTGGTGTTTTAAACTCTTTCTTGTTGTCCTGGGGTGGCTGAGTATCATCCGCAGATGAGTCCTCATTGTGGCTACTTGACTTAAAGTAGTAGCCCTGCATGGTAACTTTCTGGGTCTTCGCGGGAGTAGGCCTATCATTGGACCCTTTCGTCTTTTCTTTAGTAGTTACAGTTTTACCCTCAACTAGGGCATTATAGTCCAGAGTATAACTGCGAGATATTACGATTTATAGGGTTTGCTATGGTTAGTGTTAGGTTATATGAATTAAGAAAAACAGTTGCCGACGAACTCCCCTCCACCCAGTCGTCCCGTTCTCCACCACCTCCACCTCACCAACCCTCACCCTGACCAGCGCCTCTAAGTTCTAAGATGCTTCTAAGATGGGTATAATATGCAGTAGCGCTTGCGGCGGTATTGGGTGACACCACAATCAAGTTTGCCTACACGCTAGTTTAGCGGGAATGGCCGCCAGTTCAAATCCTGAAAGCCCCTTCGAGATGGCTAAATCTGCTTATATCTTGGTTGATATACAGTAATGACGTATCGATTCCGACCAAAATTGCGAGGAAAATGTCTTAAGATTGTCATCATTGTAGCTAGAATATGCGGAGGAGTATGATCGTGTCTGCAAAGACGGCAGTAATTCTCGTTTCTGCTACTATAGGCGCCTGACCGTGATAACGGGTACGACATTTTTGTGTTTTAAGAATTAGCCGGTACATGACTCATTACACACCTTTACACCAGCACATGACTCATTACACACCCTTACACCAGCACATGACTCATTACACACCCTTACACCAGCACATGACTCATTACACACCCTTACACCAGCACATGACTCATTACACACCTTTACACCAGCACATGACTCATTACACACCTTTACACCAGCACATGACTCATTACACACCCTTACACCAGCACATGACTCATTACACACCTTACACCAGCACATGACTCATTACACACCTTACACCAGCACATGACTCATTACACACCTTTACACCAGCACATGACTCATTACACACCTTTACACCAGCACATGACTCATTACACACCGTTACACCAGCACATGACTCATTACACACCTTACACCAGCACATGACTCATTACACACCTTTACACCAGCACATGACTCATTACACACCCTTACACCAGTACATGACTCATTACACACCTTACACCAGCACATGACTCATTACACACCTTACACCAGTACATGACTCATTACACACCTTTACACCAGCACATGACTCATTACACACCTTTACACCAGCACATGACTCATTACACACCCTTACACCAGCACATGACTCATTACACACCCTTACACCAGCACATGACTCATTACACACCTTTACACCAGCACATGACTCATTACACACCTCACACCAGCACATGACTCATTACACACCCTTACACCAGCACATGACTCATTACACACCCTTACACCAGCACATGACTCATTACACACCCTTACACCAGCACATGACTCATTACACACCTTACACCAGCACATGACTCATTACACACCTTACACCAGCACATGACTCATTACACACCTTTACACCAGTACATGACTCATTACACACCTTTACACCAGCACATGACTCATTACACACCTTTACACCAGCACATGACTCATTACACACCTTACACCAGCACATGACTCATTACACACCTTACACCAGCACATGACTCATTACACATCTTTACACCAGCACATGACTCATTACACACCTTTACACCAGCACATGACTCATTACACACCTTTACACCAGTACATGACTCATTACACACCTTTACACCAGTACATGACTCATTACACACCTTTACACCAGCACATGACTCATTACACACCTTTACACCAGTACATGACTCATTACACACCTTTACACCAGTACATGACTCATTACACACCCTTACACCAGCACATGACTCATTACACACCCTTACACCAGTACATGACTCATTACACACCTTTACACCAGCACATGACTCATTACACACCTTTACACCAGCACATGACTCATTACACACCTTTACACCAGCACATGACTCATTACACACCTTTACACCAGCACATGACTCATTACACACCTTTACACCAGCACATGACTCATTACACACCTTTACACCAGCACATGACTCATTACACACCTTTACACCAGCACATGACTCATTACACACCTTACACCAGTACATGACTCATTACACACCTTTACACCAGCACATGACTCATTACACACCTTTACACCAGCACATGACTCATTACACACCTTTACACCAGCACATGACTCATTACACACCTTACACCAGTACATGACTCATTACACACCTTTACACCAGCACATGACTCATTACACACCTTTACACCAGCACATGACTCATTTGAAGTTGACTTTAAACTTTTATATGAACAGAATCATTGGGGATTGCTTGGCGGGTCAGCTTACGAATTCAACAATATATATATATAATATCTGATGTAACTCACTGCTTTCCTCTCCTCCACCGTCATCTCCTCCTTCACCGGCTGCATGTTGTGGCGTGTGGGTTGGTGCGACTGTCCTGTCGCCATCGTTCCTGTCTGCCGGACCCACTCCGGCTCATCCTCAGGCATCTCCTCCTGTAACCACCCAGTGTGTCTTATTACACATCATATATTCATTATGGAGTTTATGTTTACAGAAAGCTACACCAACTGTCAGGAAGATTGAACAATTCTGCCTACAGCAGGTTTTCCAGAGTGCCCTGTAGTTACAATGAATTGATATTGAATGTTTATTTGTTCCGGTTGCCCTAATATAGAACTTGGTCTCAGGATATATTTCAGGCAGGAGAAAACAACTTACTCAGACAAATGGCCCTTGATATTGATACTTTTAAATTGAATCTTGCAATTTTCGAAAATTCCAAGGCCAATATTAAGGTTTCAAGGCTCCTAGGTTGAGTCGGCCTTGTTTTACAGGCTTTTCATATGATATAGTATAGCATATTATATATAGTATAGCATATTATATATAGTATAGCATGTTATATATAGTATAGCATATTATATATAGTATAGCATATTGTATATAGGCATGGGAGTTGCTCATCAACTGCTGGCACTGACCTGTATATCCGGGCCGTCCTGTTCACGCTTGATGCGGATGAACTCCTCCAGCGTCTGACGCTTCAGTCCATAGCCTTTCTGCACGTCCTCATTCAGCAACACAAATATCAGCCCCACAAACAAACACTGCAACATACACACATATAATATTATATCTATATGTGTATATATATATTATATATATATATATATTATATATAAATATATATATATATATATATATACGTGTTATATACATCACCTCAAACTATGTGAGCTTAGTGTCAAATCAGCGGAAAATACTGAAGTACTCGTAGATCAAAATCCCAATAGAATTGGTGGAAAGAAAATGGTTGATTTGGCTGCGATCTCAGTTATAAAACTAACGCTAGTCTTATTGCTCTGCAGGTTCCAGTGGGAGGGGATGTGTAGAGCAGCAGGTGAGGAAGGGAGGGACTCACCTGGGCGAGGCAGCAGATGAGGAAGGCAACGCCAATGACCAGGCCGTACATGAGCAGCGTGAGGAACACAAAGGCAACGAAGGCAAACAGCACCCGCATAAGTCTCCTGTAATACATGAAGAGAATAAACCCTGGCAATCCGGGAAACACTTCGTCAATGGTTTTCCCCAAAATATTTCTCAACTTTTGCATGCTAAACTTTTGAAGTCATCTATGGAATTTACTTTTACAAGGATATAATTCCCATGTAATTTTAATTGAAACTACTGCATATATTTTTAGGTATAAATGATTGCTATGGTATGTTTACCTGCGCGCATAGTAGTCGGGTTCATCCTCGGGGAGGTCCACATCAGTGCTTGCAGTGTTGGTCCTGTAGGCCAGGAGCAACGCCACGACGCAAAGCTGTGGGAACACAACGTTTTATACATCCAGGTAAAATAAATTCCATAAGTACTGTTATTTTTAAAATTTCTTGACAAACTTTGGGAAAAAATGTATTTATTTCTCATTAACAAGATTGTGATCGAATTGATTGATGTATATATATGGCACCGATGGCAACTTACTGATACATATTGAATTGATGTAACCACCATGTTGATGTAGCTATGAAACTGATGTGATAGATGATTACATTGTATTATCAATACAATGTAATCATGTATGATAATGTCTATGCTCGATTCTCACAAAAAAGTCTCAAATGGTCTAAATATCAAATTTCCCCCATAACAATTACTTAAAACTAATTACGTGTTAGCTATTTCCAACTATGTATCTAAATTGAAAACAATCTTACTAAAACCCTTGTATAATAAGTTTGTATCTTCATCCCAACCTCTTTATTTCTATCTCATTGAACGTGTTACACCAAACTATTTCTTACCAAACTAAGGTGGTATCATGATCAAGTACTGAACAAACCTTTTAAATACTGTAGTGAGCAATATCTAGACGACCAGGCGTCAGTGGATAACTGTTTAATTATGCATAACAACCCAAGCTCGCATCAACGCCACCAGCCTGACAGGGAAATGCCGTTCAGACAGAATCCCCCAGATCTGGAAATTACCCCTCATTTGCCATCACCTTGGCTTCGAGACCTATGTCTTTGTCATTCTTAGAGTCTATGACTGAGAATCCGTCCAGGTTCATAAGGTCTTACTTGTACTTCAACTGCACATCAGGCCAGTTGAATAGGCGTATTCACTTAACGTTGTGTGTTCAACGCCATCACAATCCATCCTTTCTAAAGCGGTGAATACATAGTCAAGATTTGGCGGCCGATTTGGGCTCCACGATCCGTTGTACGATTTGGAATTGTCCATTTGAGATCGTACATCAGATCGTAGGTCCCAAATCGTGCCAAATGCGCTACACATTCATGATTTCAGCGCCGATTTGGATGTACGATTCATCGTAGGGGGAAAAAAGGGTCTTCTGCGATTTCAAATCAAATCGCCGCTGCTTCTACGATTAATCATTGATGTGTAGAGAGTGCTGCGATTTATCGTAGACCTTTATAATGGGATCTACGATAAATCATAAGTGCTTCTACGATTTTCGAATAAATCCGAAAGTCGTAGGTCTATCTGCGATCTGGCAATATAAAAGAATTGAATTATTTATAATTTTACATTGAAATGCTATATAACTTCACTAATTCTTGGAGTATCAACACAATTTTTTTACTTTTATAATGCAGTTTCCCTTCTACACATGTCGACATTAGGTCTCATTCTTTTCATATTTTATTTTATTTTATTTGACAATTAAAAAGAGAAAAAAAACACACCAGAAAATCGGTGATGTGTCACAGGAAAATGAGTAACGTTATATTTTATTTTATTTTTACAGTTTTTTACTTTCTTGTTGGCGTCTAGGGTCGTTTTTTAAAACTATTTTCTCAGATCTATATTCCAGAATCGCAGATCAAATCTAGACTGCCAACCCATCCACGATTTCACTTTTTACCCACGATTTCACTTTTTTCTCCATATCATGCATGTGTAGGTCCAAAAATAGGCACAATTTCAGGCAAATAAGCACCCACGATTAATCGTGGATCCTGAAATCGTGTCTGATTCCCAAATTGTGACTGTGTATTCACCACTTAAGATATAGACACTATATCCGCACATCAACACAACACTATGTCCGCACATCAACACAACACTATATCCGCACATCAACACAACACTATATCCGCACATCAACACAACACTATGTCCGCACATCAACACAACACTATATCCGCACATCAACACAACACTATGTCCGCACATCAACACAACACTATATCCGCACATCAACACTGATTGATTTGCAAATACATGATATAAATAAAAAATGATCTTTATGAAGATTACTTAATGTCTGATCAATATTCTTAATTATCCTACAGCCCGATATGCACCTACACGATTATCGTGCACAAAAAGTGCCCATGGTAACCGATATCGGTCCTCGGTATTAACCTACACGATTAAATGCACCACCAAGATAGATGTAGTGTAATATCTAAACTGTTAGACAAATCTGTCAATTTTTCATGTAATTATTCATTAATTATTTAGTTGGTCAAGATGATGTTCAAATTTCATGATTCCAACATCATTTCCCGATCAGTAAATTAGAATTTTATGAAAAGAATCCATACGAATACAGGTTTCCGACGAATTGACGTTCAAAAACTGGCTGGAAAAAACTAATTTTGCATTAATTCTTATTGTCAACCATTGTCTCCTAACGAAAGGATTTACGATTTGTTTAATTTATATTTAGGTATTTTATTCAGAAGGGATGTATCAACTATGCGGTGCAGGATAATCATGCACTGCTTGGTGCTAGCTGTACATACAACCCATTCAAGTGCCTCTCTTTAATAGTCTGTGGCTCAGTGGCAAGGTGTCCGCTTAGAAACCTGAGGGTTGTGGGTAGAAAGAGGGGGAGGGGGGTGGAGGAAGGTTGCGGGTTGAAAGAGGGGGGTGGGGGTGGAGGAAAGTTGCGAGTTGAAAGACGGGGAGGAGGAGGAAGGTTGAAAGAGGGGGAGGGTGGAGGAAGGTTGCGGGTTGAAAGAGGGGGAGGAGGTGGAAGGTTGCGGGTTGAAAGAGGGGGAGGAGGTGGAAGGTTGCGGGTAGAAAGAGGGGGAGGTGGTTGGGGTGGAGGAAGGTTGTGGGTTGAAAGAGGGGGAGGAGGATGTAGGATGTGGGTAGAAAGAGGGGAGGAGGCAGATTGCGGGGAAGAGGGGTAAAAGGAGGCAGGGGGTGGCGGGGGGGGGGTGTTTCATGATTAATTAAAGTAATACTTCATTAAATAAGTAATGGAATAGTGGCTACCTGAACCTTTACCCCACTCACCTATATAGCGCATCTAGCACGCGCCCCCCTCAAATGGTTACTTACTATGGCTATGATGACTAGAGGGATGAAGAAAGCGAGGCTCGTCACCTCCTGGTTAGACAGCCAGCAGCTGTAAACATAAGTAAACCATTTGATTATATACTACTGTAAACGTATTAATGTTCGCGCAGTATCTATTTTTGCGCACCCATCTTAGTGCGTGAAAATAAGTCAATGAGACTTCCTTGCTGCGCAATTTTAAATCCGCGCGAAAAGGTGTCAAAGTACTTAGTACGCGAAAATGTATCTGCGCGAAAATAAATACGTTTACAGTACTTGTGAGAATTTATACAAATACTCTCTGCATTATTGCAAATTTATGAGGGCGTCGATGGGAACAAGAGTGTGGTTTCTCCATACTTTACATTACTTATCATTATGTTTGGAGAACAACAACCTTAAACCAATATAACCTCAAGGACTTCCGGTAAATTGATGATGTTGACTAGGAATAGTACCTCTAGGTACAATATCAGTGGCGCAATAAAGTTAAAAGAAATAAGGATTTTCCATTGACGGGGGGCTGGTTTATCGATCCGTGACAGTAACCAACGAGTTTTTAGTAATTCCTTGTTCTTATTTTGATATAGTATTGTTCTTTGATATATATATATGTGTTATTCGTAGTTGTGGTGTTTATTAATGGCTAATAACCTTATAGGGTTATGTGTCGCTATGGCTTCACTTGAACCAAATACAACTTGTTTGCATGGTGCGGGGGAGAAAAATAAAATCATTTTGTATCTCCCTGCCTTATGGATGATTGCGCGGAAAGCCTCCTACGGCTGCCCATGATAAACAGTTTGGGGATTACTGTGGTGCAGATCTGAATATTAAACATGAACAATGAATACCAGAATGCTAAGCTTAATGGAATGAGAAATACTCTGGCTCAAGGTTGGAGTTATAGCACCCATGTGAAAATTTAAAATATAATGAGTGGCAGATACGTACAAGTATTCCCTGGTGACGTAGCCGTAACGTAAGGCTGTGGGCATGATGGCTATCAGTACGGGCAGCAGCCAGCAGACGGCGCAATAGATGAGTCGCCACTTCACCTCCAGGGGGCGTGG
Source organism: Sthenelais limicola (assembly GCA_942159475.1). Lineage (NCBI taxonomy): Eukaryota > Metazoa > Annelida > Polychaeta > Phyllodocida > Sigalionidae > Sthenelais > Sthenelais limicola. Next base: position 13,146,830 of record OW804102.1, read on the forward strand.
GTTCTCCAGCTACAATATGTGTACATGGTGTAAAGGTATTGGAGCTGGCGGCGGTTTATCACGTATGGTTTAATTGTAAGTTCACTAGTGGTTTACCGCCGCCATTCAACTATATATGAGAGATAAATATATTTAAACTATTGTGTTTAGACTATTGAAGTGTTTGCTTACTCGCTTGTACTGGTGGCCACATATGGCAAGCACCCAGCACATGTTGGACAGCGTGCCGCAGTGCAGGAACCATGAGACGAAGTAACACGCGTGCTGCAACATACAGTACAGTTTACACTACAGTAATCTATATATAGTCATTGAGCGGCTCCTTAAACATTCTACCGGATTTACAGGATTAACTTTAATCAATTTCATACAAATTATTAATCAGTTAATCATATTTTCCAACATAATATCAATATGCTTAAATCTAGTGACACACTTGATAGTGTGGATGTGTACAGTAATTTCCTTGATTATTTCTATCCTCATAGATCTTTAGTTATTGGAGTAAATATATCCAAAAGGTATAAAGACAATGATAACTGGAAACAGTTACAAGAAGAATTAGTATAATCGTATACAATGATGAAGAGATGGATAGGGAAATGCCTGGGAATATGGCCTGCTGTAAGGTGAGCATTAATAAACCGGCAAGTGCGAAGTGTATCTTCCTGTGCAGCGTGTGGGGGAATACCTACATCATTGTTGACCCATCTGACGCCCAGTAGCGTCATCAGCTGATAGAGAATGGTGGAGATGCAGAACATGATGACCACCCAATGTCTGTCCACGTCCCACAATCTGAAGCAGGAATGCACGGGGAGAGTGAGATCAGCTACATCATAACAGAGATTGCCAGGCGGTAAGGCCAACGTAGGGCAACCACTTGGAATATAGTCATTGCTCAATCTAGGCAAGTGACAGCAAGTAAACGTACCCAGTTACCAGCAACAGGGGATAGAGAAGTAGATCTATATCTCAGACCACCACAAGAATATTATAGGGACAAATTGGAGGTTAAAATAATACTTAATATCCACCTCACCGCCACTCTAACACTCATTACTAATTTAACAGCAAGTGATCGAACAGATCAGCTCAACCCAAACTGTGAAGTTGGACAGGTTTCAGTAACATCTATAACTGATAACCTTTGGACATGTGTTCCGCAAGTGACGTTCTATACATGCATCTGCATGGGAACAAGACCTTGGCTGCACTCACCTCGGCAGCCATCATACTTATATGACCTACTTTCACAACATACATAGTCTAGTGTATTAGTTATTATTGCATAATGTTTCCCAGGCTGGTGGTCTGCCACTAACTCCTGGGGTGTATTATATATTTATAAGTATTGCAGAGTATTGAGTAGCAACGGATCTTTAACGTGTATAATGCCACCCACAGCCACACATGGAAGTCCATGACCCATGCAGTTTGTATTCTCTCCTCATTAGAGAGAAAGCTGTTAGATTTGTCGGTAATCGGTATTGCCATCTCGTTGTCTCTTGTGTTAGGGATTCAGTTATGAATAGAGAGCTTATTGTTACCCGATAAACAGGAGGACCAGGATTGCAAGGAGGTGCACCACGATGCCGATGTAGCACCCGTAGCGGAGGAAGATATCATCCTTCACTTCATATGTCACGTTGTCCTATTGTGATATAAATATATATATACTCTTACTAGTCTTAGACTCAGCAGTGAATGCACAAGCAGGCCATAAATGGAGGTCATTAGTCCTCATACATAATTTGCAGACTATTTATCCATAAGAACACAATGATAGACACAAATTACTAATTTTAAGGCCAAATCCCTCTCTCATAAACTGTAGCATAATGGAGGATCTAGGATCTATAATCTAGGAAGCTAGATTATAGGTTCAAACCCACTCATGCCTGTTATGTTAACATACATATTACATTGTAAACTCATCTATTATCATTTGTAAACTTTAATTACATATTTATGAACTCATTAAAATGAGATAAGAAAAAAGTATATGAATTATAGATAAATAAATTCTATACGTTCTACATGAATATCTAGTACAATGAAATATGTAGTATACACGATATTCTCAGAGAGCAAACACAACGAGTTAGTTAGCTGATTTATTATATAATGCCTTTAATGATGTAAAAACGGACATTTCAATTGCATTTTGTGGAATTCTCCCTACAGTTTAAGCATGCAACATAGTCCGGCGGCAGAATGCTATTTTGTGTGATAATTAAGTAGGTTTTTGTGTGCATATGATAGAATGAGTGAATCCCACCCTGGGTATGCCGGGTTTCATGAGCAGCACGTAGGAGGCGGCAGGTTTCCTGCACTCACACAGCGTAAACTCCTCATTTGTCTCTGTCATGTTGCACGCAGATGTGTCATAGAGCCTGCACACGGACAGAAAGACATTATGCACACACTCTAGTATGTATAGACTGTGACAGAGAGACATTACACACAGACTCTAGTATGTATAGACTGTGACAGAGAGACATAACACACAGACTCTAGTATGTATAGACTGTGACAGAGAGACATAACACACAGACTCTAGTATGTATAGACTGTGACAGAGAGACATTATGCACACACTCTAGTATGTATAGACAGGGACAGAGAGACATTACACACAGACTCTAGTATGTATAGACTGTGACAGAGAGACATAACACACAGACTCTAGTATGTATAGACTGTGACAGAGAGACATTATGCACACACTCTAGTATGTATAGACAGGGACAGAGAGACATTACACACAGACTCTAGTATGTATAGACAGGGACAGAGAGACATTATGCACATTGGTTGTCGATGCAAAGACGATGCAGCTACTGATATCCCTCTTTATCGATGTGCATCGCCGGCAATTACATCGTCTTTGCATCATCTTTGTATCAACTAGATTTGTCGACAGTGGCCGGACCGCTTAGGTCACATGAATGTAGCTTCTTTAATGTTATGAATATTATATTACTATAATAGTAAGTTTCAGACTATTGGGATTAATGATCATGGCTGTTTTATGCTAATTTTGATGTTATTATTCAATAACTACATGCATTGTTGTCCTGTATTGATTGCAACTGAACATAAAAAGCCATGATTGAAAACCAAAGATATAAGCATATGAGGGAAAATGAAATTGTTGCTAAATATCCATCCAATGGCAAATAAAGCATTTCTTAAGTCAGCACTACCTAGAATCTTGCATGGTCTTACATACATTCACATTAATTGTAGCATTTGGTTATGATTAAACAATGGTCATGTTTTCAGATCAAACGATCATTGATGTAGGTGTTCCGCAGGGAAGCTTGTTAGGGCCCCTGATTTTTATTATTTATATCAACAATCTGCAGAATTGCTTGGCCAACTTAAACACAAACCTGAAAGTATCGCTCTCAATGTACGCAGACGACACTGCGGCGTGTGTAACTGGTGATGTATTAGATAAATGTATGGAAACTGCACAAGATGTTGCAACAAATGTATACAACTGGATGCTGTCAAATAAGCTACGTATAAATGCTAGAAAATGCCAAGTACAAATTCTAGGTTCGAAAAGAAAAATGAATAAATTAAGGCATTATCATACAGGTTCAATCTTCATTGATGGGAATGCAATTTCAATGATATCCACTGTAAAATACCTGGGCTTTGATATAGATAATTGTCTTAGTTTCAATGGTCATTTCTTAAAAATTAAAAACTCAGTACAATCGAAAATTAACCAACTGAGTAGGATTAGATTTTTCATAGACCAGAAATCGACGATAACTATTTTAAAAGCCCATGTGTTGCCACTCATTGAATATGGAATAATTTTCTTCAGATTGGCCAATGCCAACATTATTAGGAAGATACAAAGTGTGTACAACAGAGGACTACTAATGATTGAAATTAATAACATTACACCTGTACTGGAAATCATGACAAGATTTGGGTTTCATCCAATTGAAAGGAGAGGTTTGATAGCCATTCTGGGTCTTATGTATAACTTGAAAAACTTAGAAGGTTATGCTCAGGAGTTACCTAGACATACTAGACAGGCGGAAGGTACCAATATGGTGGTAATACAGCCAAGGACCGAAAAAATAAAAAAGAGTCCGAACTACTTGGGTCCACATTTGTGGAATCAGCTTACTGTTGATTGTAAAAACATGTCGTGGACAAACCTAAAGAAAAATCTGAAAGAAAGGGCTGTCCTAGGATAATTGATTCAATTGTGATGTACTAGCCTTTATCTATATGCAGTTTTAGTTGTTTTCTTTTTCGAAGAGAAGCACACATGCGAATTATCGAAATGTATGGAATTCGGATATCATGCTCATATTACTTGGGTCGATAAATATGTATGATTTTAGCTCTTGTGGACTGACCCGTTGGGAATGTATTTAACTTTGGCAAAAAAAATGTGGAAAATGGATGTAGGAAATATGAAGATATTGTGTTTAAATGATATTTAACTGAGTACAGCTATAAATTGATCATATATGAATGTAAATTAAAAACTCTACTATATGTAAAATAAGAAAAAAGAAATTTTGCTTGAAATATCAGTTACTGTATCGCTTAGTGTTTTTACGACGAATGAGAACTATCACTCTGTGAAACTTTGTCAATAAAATTTATTTAAAAAAAAAATGAAATGCAGCGGAGGAAGATACTTACGCTCGGTTCTTGGCCACCTCCAGCACAGCGCATTGCTCGCCGCGTCCTTCCTGCACACAGGGACATGTTTAGTGCATAGAGTTCATGGCTATCATCACATCCCTATTACCATTCATTACCTTCATTATTATATATAATCATTATTACTCTCTAACTTAGCTGTGGTCCATTCGGCCCGGCACTGACATGGACATAAAAGTATATTCTCTATTAAGACCGGTTTCTGTCAGCCCGAATTGCTTTCCTCTTATTATATTAGCCCCTCTGGGTTCTGCTTCTAGTGGTTGATGCACCTGTGTGTAAGTAAACTGTTTATAATGTCCTCACCTTCTCATGGTAGAACTTGATGGTGACGGGTGCTGTACGGTTGGAATAATCAGTCCTGCCTACCAGCGCTGAGGAGACGACGTGAGCGTTAACAATGTGCATGTTCTCAACTGGACTGAAAAGAGACGCACATGTATACGTCTTATTTCTCCTGCAGTGTTACTGTATATTATTCTATGCCACTGTTGTGAAAACGCCGCCTTTTAAAATGTACAATAAGAGAAAAGAAATAGATGTATCTGTTTTGCAAGTAATTATGGTTAAAGTCTATAATAAGGCGCCCCATACTCACATGTACTTGTCACCCGCCTTCTTCCTGGGCGCGGTGTAGGGCTGTCTGAACTCGTCCGGCAGCAGCAGGTGCAGCGTGTGGAAGACCGCTGTGGCCGGGTATTTAGGCTCCATGGTGGGATGCGCTGTGGTGGTAGTCCAGAAACTATCCACCGCTCTCTTCCTCCTGTGTATCATAATACACATGTGGGTCAGATTTTCAGAAAATGTACAATTCACCTTCACCAATCCTCTCAAATAACCCAAATTTCAGACGAAAATCAAGTTCAAAATACAGTTCAACCTAACCAAACTGATTGCTAACATCAATGCAATGCCGAATATAATCGAATTAACCCAGTATTGGCCAAATTGCAGCCTAATTAGGAGAACTTACTAAATGTGTACAGCTGCCAATTGTACATTTTCTGAAAATCTGACCCATGTATCGGACTCAATGTATAGTCATTCAAATGCAAGGCCATTCATTGGTCTAAATAGTTTATGATTAATGACAGTGGTTTTATTTTTAAACTGTTACTGTATACGGTTCTTAATATAATTTGTCTTATTTTGTTCCGCGGTATATGGCGTAAATGTTGGTTGTGGGTCGCTACAGAAATAGCTAATATTTAAAAAATATTCGAATTGACAAATTATGTTGAGATTGGAATTCACAGTTACCGTTTCCTTTACGATTTTATTATTGCAAATATTGTTTAATCTAATTTAAAACGTAAGACGTGATGTCATGAATGCAGACATTAAAAATCAGCCGAAACAAAGTAGGGCAATTTGAACCTAGAGGAGGTAATATAAACCTAAGGTCTAAATTACTTGAGGGGGGGGGGGCAATAGATCAGAATCTAAGAATCAGGGTGGGTAAGAAACAGGGTGGGTAAGAAACAGACAGCACCTATCAGAAAGAAATCTCATATATTTCGAAATAATATTTATGTGTATTAAGCCACAAGGCGATTCTGGGGACATTAATCCCCAGGCATTTTTATTCTTCATATGAGCAACTGGGAGTCTACCCAGTGCTCAGGATTATAGCTGGGAGCAAAACCCTTGTCCCAGTTTGCATTTTGCTGTTTTCCTTGGTTTTGGTATTTGCATCTTAATGCACTTTATGTTAAAAATGTACTTTAACTAGGCAGGTCACATGACCAGGCCTGGCTGGCATCCTCACAAATTGGTGTGTAATCAGATTGTGCTAGAAAAGATCCAAATCAATGATTGACAAACATATACGTCAGTCATATGAGGCAGATTCCCATTATTATCCATCATTTAACAGCCCGCGGAAATCAGTCTCAACTATGGAATTTGATCCTAGACAGCTGACAACTCATCAACTGGCTGAAATGCATGGTAGCTGGGAGGAAACTTGCCAATAGTTCCCAGAATTGAGCACTTGGTGACAAGTTTTTGAAATTCGGTGTGGTATCAGGTATGGGTATAAGGTTTCCAAAAACCACTGCATACAAATTGGGGTAGCCCCCTGGTGGCTGGTATGTGCAAAAACCAATATGGCTGCCACCAGGTAACAGGAATGTTATATCTCAGCTTCTAATAGCACTAAATTCATGAGTAATACCTCTTTGTCTATGTTTTAAGGCACAAGAAATCCATTTCTGAACCTATTATTTTGTTTCAAGGTCAATTTCAAGGTCAAAATCCAATATGGCTGCCGCTGGGATACAAGAATGCCCCCTCAGTTCCTTTTAGCACTATATTCTCATATGTTACCAGTTTGTCTATGTTTTAATGTGTGAGGAATCAATTTCCAAAGTTACCTATTTATTTCCAGGTCATTTAAGGTCATTTTCAAGGTCAAAATCCAATATGGCTGCCACCAGTTTACAAGACTATGTTATTTCTCAGTTCCTGTTGGCAATATATCAATGTATAATACCTAATTTTGTATGTTTTAACTCATGAGGAATCCATTTCCAAAGTCATTTTCCAGTTTCAAGGTCATTTAGGGTCATTTACAAGGTCAAAATCCAATATGGCTGCCATTGGGATACAAAAATGCCACATTAGTTCCTTTTAGCACTATATTCACATATAATACCATTCTTTCTCTGGTTTAAGGTATGAGGAATCACTTTCCAAAGTTAGTGTTTTGTTTCCAGGTCATTCCAGGTCATTTTCAAGGTCAAAATCTAATATGGCTGCCACCGGTTTACAAGAATATGCTATTTCTCAGCTCGTGTTGGCAATATATCAATGTATAATACCAATTTATGTATGTTTTAGCATATGAGAAATCCATTTCCAAAGTCATTTTGCTGTTTCAAGGTCATTAAAGTAATTTACATGGTCAAAATCCATAATTATGGCCACCACTAGGATACAAGAATGTCATGTACCAGTTTTTGTTTTCCCTATATCCATGTAAGATACAAGTTATTCTATGTTTTACTATGTGGATATTCATTGTCTTATCTCCAGGCCATTTCCAGGTCATTTTCAAGGTCAAAATTCAAAATGGCCACTGCTGGAAATAAAAATTGATTGTTATATCTCGGCTCATGTTTGAAGGTGTGAGAAATCCATATTCTAACTTTTTTCTTGCTTCAAAGTTATTTTTTAAGGTTGTATGCTATTTGGTGAGTTTGACCCTTTAATTTCAATGATGCTCTGTAAAATGTCCAAATATTGCACATTGCAAATTTTCCCTTTAATTCATCAATTAAGGCATCTTGAAAAGCAATTTCTATGCTTCAACAAAATCACAGATTTGTGGCTGTGTCATTTTTAAACTGAATGGCATTCAAATTAATAGTAATAAAAAAAAAAAAAAGATTTGATGGATACATGAGTTAGTTGACAAGTACTACAGGCTGCTTTTCTCAAGTTCTGCAAGATTGGGTCAATCCCCTATAAAAAGCTGTGTTTGGCCTGATATGTATGGTGATTAAAATAGTAAAGGTTTGATCATTATATCAAATCAGATTCTTTGTTGAAAGTCTCAATAGAACCTATTGTCCCATGGGGAGGCCCAGGCGTTACGTATTGTTAAGTAACACAAGCATACATGATATGCGGACCAGCACACTGTTGCCTGGCCAGACATACTCAAAGTACAGGCATAGGATGAGTACTGCTGTAACAGCTGTGGGCCACATGAACCAACCCATGGAGATGTAAGAAAAGCTACCCAATTGCAATGCTTCAGCAATTGGCTGCTGGACAACTATGCGGGACAACATGCTCATTAACTTTGTTGGAGATCAGGGTGTGGGTGATTAGCCACTGCTAGCTATGACATGTGGCCATGGATGATTTTTCACTTTTGGATCCCCAAATTATTCCAGGTAAATGCATGCCTCCATGAAGACATGGCAGAGAACCACTTACCAGAGCATGATGGTTTGAAAGTAGAGAAGTATTTTGTGCAATGGCACAAGAAGTTCCCAAGAGCCCAGTTTAGAGTTTCTAAAGGAGGATGGTGAAACAAAAGGTCTCCATGGGTAACAAGAGGAGACTCTATAAAACTGAATTAATTAAAGTCATCTATGCTTTTGAAAAAGTTTGAGTCTCTTAAAAATATAAGTTTAGTCTTAGTCAGTATAAATCCCAAGGAGGGTATATAGTTGTTAAAACCTTCAAGGGCACAAGTCCTGCAAAATTCCAAAGTTTCGGAATTTAATGACAGAAAAGTGACTGCCATATTGAACAGATCTGGCAGGTGTTGGTCAAACATGCCTTTCACTCCACTGTACCTGTGTGGTTGCCTGTAAGGGGGCAGGTAAGTGTCTTTGAGCCAGACTCTGCTCTAGTAAATTGTGCAAGTGTGAAAGGGGCTCCACTAACAACCAGATATTCTGATATTTTAACTAATTGTAGATGAATTTAATGTTAACACTTATACATAATTCATAGTGAGGCAGGCTAAATTTGCCTAAGTGAATTGTGGTCTCAAATGGTCATGGATGCTACAATGTAGCCTTTGCGATGGAAATGGCATTGGAACAGGGATATGACTCCATAAATGGTTTACTCATATCCTAGAACATAGAAAGAATGGTATTATACATGGATTTAATGTTAAAAGGAGCCAAGATAGAACATAACCAGCAGTGGCCATTTGAGATTTTGACCTTGAAAATGACCTGGAATGACCTGGAAACTACAATGACTTCTGAAATGGATTTCCCCCATCTTAAAGCATCTTATATCTATGTGAGTAGATAGTACCAAAAGGAGCTGAGGTGGCATTTTTGTATCCCAGCAGCAGCTATCTTGGATTTTGACCTGGTAAATGACCTTAAATGACCTTGAAACTGCAAAATGACTTTGGAAATGGATTCCTCATATGTTAAAACATACACAATTTGGTATTATACATTGATATATTGCCAACACGAGCTGAGAAATAGCATATTCTTGTAAACCGGTGGCAGCCATATTGGATTTTGACCTTGAAAATGACCTGGAATGACCTGGAAACAAAACACTAACTTTGGAAAGTGATTCCTCATACCTTAAACCAGAGAAAGAATGGTATTATATGTGAATATAGTGCTAAAAGGAACTAATGTGGCATTTTTGTATCCCAGTGGCAGCCATATTGGATTTTGACCTTGTAAATGACCCTAAATGACCTTGAAACTGGAAAATGACTTTGGAAATGGATTCCTCATATGTGAAAACATACATGATTTGGTATTATACATTGATATATTGCCAACAGGAACGATAACATAGTCTTGTAAACTGGTGGCAGCCATATTGGATTTTGACCTTGAAAATGACCTTAAATGACTTTGAAACAAATAGGTAACTTTGGAAATTGATTCCTCACACATTAAAACATAGACAATCTGGTATTTTATGTGAATATAGTGCTAAATGGAACTGAGGGGGCATTCTTGTATCCCAGTGGCAGCCATATTGGATTTTGACCTTGAAATTGACCTTGAAACAAAATAATAAGTTCAGAAATGGATTTCTTGTGCCTTAAAACATAGACAAAGAGGTATTACACATGAATTTAGTGCTATTAGAAGTTGAGATATGACATTCCTGTTACCTGGTGGCAGCCATATTGGTTTTTGCACGTACCGGCCACCAGGGGGCTAGCCCAATTTGTATGCAGTGGATTCTGAAAACCTTATACCCATACCTAACACCACACCAAATTTCAAAAACTTGTCACCAAGTGCTCGATTTTCCTGAGTATCCTCCCAGCTATGGATGGGCTGTGATGATTGGTTGGCACTCCTACGTGCATGCGCACACAGTATGTTACCTGGAGGCACTGCCACCGGTGCGCATGAACACAGTATCAGAGGCTTGCTGCTGGGTGGGGGCTGCCCGGGCTGGCTCATAGCAGATGTCGTCCTTGTAGTTAGCCTCCTTTAACTCGATATAGGTGACGCGCGGCTCCGGGGGCGGCTTCCACCCACCGCGCACATGCTTGGGGGGCGGTGTGGCAGGAGGGGGCTTGGGTGGGTAGCGATATCCAGCCGTCTTACACGTTACCCGCTCTGCACATGTATCTGAATGGTGACAATGCAGGATATCATAATGTTATAGCAGCTGAACGTCTTGAATTTTAAAGTCCAGTACAGGTGTAGCAGGTCTAATGAACCCCCCATCAGGTATACCCCCCTGGGCCTCCCCCAATATAACTAACCTAAGTACCGGGGGTACATTAGACCCATTCATCTCAAAATAATGTATATCTCTTAACAATATAAGCCTGTATTATTCAACTCTGTTACTGGTGTGCTTGGAAGAACTGTTTGTAAAACAGAAAGCGATTCCCCTTTTCCTGTAAACATTGCTTTGGAAAGAAAAATCAATGAAATCTAGAGGAGGTCATTTAAACCTAAAGTCTTAATTACCTGAGTGGGGGGGGGGGGGGGCAATAGATCAGGGGTACTTTAGAACAGTTAAACCGGGATCCAATTACTTCTCATCAATTTGTATCATGTTTATTGCGTATGTACGTGCATGAATATACCATGTCTATATATGAGAGCTCACCTATGTTGGAGGTGGTAAAGCACTGCTGCTCTTGACCAGTGGTGCGCAGGTGGCGCCCCATGGAGGCCACCATAGCAAGTAGGGACTCAGCCAATTCCGCCAGTGAGCTGACATCATCCTCCTGCTCTTGCTGTGTGAACAATATATGTTTTACTCAGAGTGTGACACATGTTCAGCTCTGTTGACAGAAGATTTAATTACTCAATTGTTTCATGATTCGACCACGCATTGTATTATTTGATTTGAGAATGAACCACAATATCTTCACTTACAAAATATATTCATGTCAATCAAAATAGAATAAAAGTTGTCAATAGCTGAAAAGGTTGGTTGATTTTGATATTTGTTTGTAAAACGCAGCAGGCAGCCTTTGCTACAGATAATACTGGGAGTTACTCTCACTGAGGAGGGTGTGCCAGAGGGAGGTACTTTAGAGAGAGTGATACTGGGAGTTACTCATGCTGAGGAGGGTGTGCCAGAGGGAGGTACTATAGAGAGAGTGATACTGGGAGTTACTCATGCTGAGGATGGTGTGCCAGAGGGAGGTACTATAGAGAGAGTGATACTGGGAGTTACTCATGCTGAGGATGGTGTGCCAGAGGGAGGTACTATAGAGAGAGTGATACTGGGAGTTACTCATGCTGAGGATGGTGTGCCAGAGGGAGGTACTATAGAGAGAGTTATACTGGGAGTTACTCATGCTGAGGAGGGTGTGCCAGAGGGAGGTACTATAGAGAGAGTGATACTGGGAGTTACTCATGCTGAGGATGGTGTGCCAGAGGGAGGTACTATAGAGAGAGTGATACTGGGAGTTACTCATGCTGAGGAGGGTGTGCCAGAGGGAGGTACTATAGAGAGAGTGATACTGGGAGTTACTCATGCTGAGGAGGGTGTGCCAGAGGGAGGTACTATAGAGAGAGTGATACTGGGAGTTACTCATGCTGAGGAGGGTGTGCCAGAGGGAGGTACTATAGAGAGAGTGATACTGGGAGTTACTCATGCTGAGGAGGGTGTGCCAGAGGGAGGTACTATAGAGAGAGTGATACTGGGAGTTACTCATGCTGAGGAGGGTGTGCCAGAGGGAGGCACTATAGAGAGAGATTGATACTGGGAATAACTCATGCTGAGGAGGGTGTGCCAGAGGGAGGTACTATAGAGAGAGTGATACTGGGAATAACTCACCCTGAGGATGGTGTGCCAGAGGGGGGTGAGTGCCAAGTCCACCAGGTTGCTGGCTGTGTATACTACTTGCTGCAACATAACATATTCAACATTCAGTCTCACTAAGAATATTCATAGGGAACAATCAAATGCCTTATGGAAGCAGAGACATCTCCGAGGGTTTATCTCAAAGTATTTTGTTTGGTTCCTGCTGTTAAAAACATTTAATGGAGAACGTTGAAACAGGATAGACTTTTAGTTCATTTATTTGCTGACAGCTAAACATTCAGATGATTACTGGGACATTATTACTGCTTTATTTATGAATAGACACGGTCTTGTTGAATTTAATCCAGCTTTATTTTGAATCATTTTGGCAGTTGTATACTTTATATAGCCTGATAGCATCCTCCTGGGAGATGAGTGGGTCCTCTGGTATGTCCCTATTGGCTAGGATCTTGAAGGTCTCGTAGCATGTAACAAGCTCCCCTGCCACTTCTATCAGCTTTGTCTGGCAGGTGGCACTGCACACATCCACTGCCTCACGCAGCGCCGTCTCGTTCTCCAGGTGCTTGGCACTGTAGCGTGCCTAGATACAGTTATGGAGATACAATTATTGATATAATTCTATCTTCTTTTTTTTATATTTAGAAATTGATAAAGAAAGGAATTGTATCTGGTCACTGTAGATGCAAATCTCTATAGTGTTATGTACATGCTTAACGTCCATTTTGTGTTATTATAATGTTTCATCAGAAATTCTTCTTCAAAACTTGTTTTTTTGTAATAGTACCCCCATGTTGTTCTTTCACGAAAACCTTGACTCGTACCCCTATGAATCTGTGGTTCACTACACATGTCAATATCACAAAAAAGGTCACAAATATTTTTTCTAAACTTATGTTGAGCAAGTAAACACTATTTGATATATTGCTAGGAGAATGAAGGACAGAAATATATCAAGACAGGTTTTCAGTCCTTGCGTAATTCCCAGTCAGGCTTTACACAAAAACGTGCAGTGCATTGCAGTTCTCAGGCCTGTTGCTCAATTCTACTGCAGGCAAACATGCAGTGCAAGGCTGCAGTTTTCAGATATATTGCTCAATTGTCCTGCAAGCCTGACAACAAAACGGGCAGTGCAAGGCATTTCAAGACCTCTTAAATGAAGCGAATAGTTTTCTTCCTTAGTTTTCTTCCTTCTTGCACAATTGCCCTGCAGCCCTGACACCAAAACGGGCAGTGAAAGGCATTTCAGGACTGCTTGCTCAATTGCCATGCAAGTCTGACACGTGCAGTGCAAGGTAGTTTTTAGCCTTCTTGCTCAATTCAAGCCTTAACTCCATAGCATAGACATCAAGCTTATAATTATATTGATGCTGACGTGAAAAAAAACAAAAAAGATAATGCTTTATAAAAAATAACGCTTTTATAATTGTGACCAACACTGGTATGACAATGTATGTGTTTTGGTGCAATGAAAATGGCAGCCCAATGCTAAAAATAACAAATTACATATTTTCGGCAATGGAAATATTGCTAACAATTTTCGAGACTTCGGAGATTTGTATGGGGTTAAAGATAGGTCAAGTTAAAGCTTTCAAATTTCTTGGTTCCTAACAGACGAACTCTCCAGCAAGGAACATTTTGAGTTTCAAATACGAACAGTATAATATGGAAGATGAGTGAAATTCGTCGGCGCAGAAAGTATATAATATATATAGTTCCAGAGCTCAACCTTTATTTTAAAAAAAAAAAGAGCATTCTATCCATTATGGAATTTTCGAATTTTCTTGTAATACATTTGGAGAAGGTTATAAAGGGAAAATTGCGAAAGAACGAATTAATGATGAGCTATCAACATTGTCTAGACTCCTATCAATTCGAAACTTCTTCTCTTAAACTGACTTTGATAGAAGAGATAAGTACAAGCCCATGGGAAACGATGGGGTCAACTTAAGAAATAGATAAAATATAATGTGTGTTCCACAAATGAAAGCTAATAAGGGCTACATGCCCAAGTATGATAAGAGGAGGATAGAATTGTTTTATTAAAGGTTTGAAATTTAGAGCATGGGAAACCTATGAAGAAAACTGAATGAGATCCCCTGATAACTCTCCTTAGAGGATAGAGTGTATCTTATTGCCTTGTATTCAGGTTGTCCAGGTGGTTTGTACATTTCCTGAGACTGATAAGAATATGTAGATATAGAAGATATGTATAGATTTTTACATTTTGATGTGTAAGCCTGTTAGTACTTACAGAGACGGCTATGGATGCTCCAATATTGTTTGAGAACAAGGAGCCGTGAATTATCAACACCTTGTCTGAATTTGTAGAAGCTGTGAATGTTTGAATTAGATAAGGGAGATTTGGATCGAAGAGTAACAGTATTTAGTATATTGCTAGGAGAATAATGGACAGGAAGTATATCAATTTGTCTAATTGTGTAGGAGTTGTGAATGTTTTAGTCACGTACCGTATGTTTAATTTGAACAAGAGACAGCCCTTGAAAACATGGATGACACATAACGTTTTTTTTTTGTATATATAATAAATTAAATATTGTATTGTCCTGTATGAAATAAAAAGAAGAATGGAAATATGTACCTTTTTATAGACTTCCTCAAAATCTGCCGTCTGACACTTGGCTGTGTCCATGTTGGCCCACACTCCCTCCGCCATACACCGCCTGTAGGCCTTGCCTGCAACACCACACATTACATTTTCAATTCAATATTAGCTAAATGTTTGCGTGTACCTACCTCGGGGTAAGAATGGTTATTACTATTTTTTAAATTTTATTTCAGGCCAATAACATATCTAAAATAGATTCAATCGCAGTGTTCTAAATTGGATTCGTTTCATGTGCTGCTTCAATAAGAAATCTACAGCTTACCACAATCATTGCATATGTTCATCTGTATGTCATTAATTATGGCTGATATAAGATACATGCAACTATAATTTATCATTTAGTTAATCATATATGGCTAGTTTGAATACACATGGGATACGGGCACCCCCATTGCGTGTATCTACAACGAATATTTAGCAAATTATGGCTACAAAACCCCATTATTTTAAGCCATTTTTATCTTTAAAAGTGGAGTATGTTTGAAACGAAGGTCCATATATTTATCTTACTCTAATTTAATGTTATTTCTCCTTTGGTGGTGTAATACTAAAGTCTTTAGGTATCAAATCATGGCAAAAAGAATTAATTTATTCATATATTTAGTCTGATTTTATGGCCAAATGTGCTGGTGTAGGTAAATGTCGCCGTTCAACATCTTTTTACTGTGACTGAGGCTCAGAAATTAAATAATAAACCGAATGTATATATTCATCATTATAAATGAGAACGAAAGTGCATTCAAATATCATTATTTTTTCATACATAGTAGTGAAATGGCACAGAAACGTTGTGGTGTAGGCAAATTGTCGCCATTCGAATTCAAATTAGATTCCAATGCCTCTGAAAAAGTAATAAACTGATGTGGTAAACACAGGGAGGTACCATTATAAATGTCGTCTGCTCCTTGCTTTACCTTGACCAAGCGCGGGAAGGAGATCCAGCCGCATGGCAACCATGAGACCTCATAATGACACTG
Organism: Sthenelais limicola; assembly: GCA_942159475.1. Lineage (NCBI taxonomy): Eukaryota > Metazoa > Annelida > Polychaeta > Phyllodocida > Sigalionidae > Sthenelais > Sthenelais limicola. Next base: position 13,162,886 of record OW804102.1, read on the forward strand.
CGGTAACCTCTGCGTCTGGTTTGCGACTCCAACATAATATTGATAGAATCGCAGAGTTTGAAACGCAGACCAAGACAAAACCAAACGCAGAGCTTACCGCAGCCAGTGGAGACACCCCTTATGCATAGGGAACACCTACCCTGCGTTTAAAACAAACGAAAGGTGGTCGATACGTTTGGAATCCCTATCTACTTCAAGGCAAATCTGTCAAATTCATCCCACAAATAATGGTTCGATGTTAAAGTTAAACATGTTTTCTAAGTATCGAATTCCTATCCTACTTTAATAAGCTATTTCAATGCTAAAATGGCCAGTTTAGTAGTATTATCTGTTTACGGATGGTCTCTACCGGGACAATTGGTACTTGCATCATAAAAGGCCTTCTGGACTCTCTGGACCATAGTACACGCTCGAGCCAAACATGTTGGGAAATAATGCTTAAACAAATTAGTTAAAACTTATATAATGGAGATAGATGTTTAATATAATTCCTATACAGCTTTAATGCGAGAAATAAAATAATTTATATCATATATGTTATCATCATGACTAGCATCCCGAACTAGTCAATCATTTAGTAATCAGTGCATATGGATCTGGTGTTTTCAACTCTAACATTTTCTCAAATCTCAGATATTGGCAAAATCATTCTTATTGAATGTTAGTATATATACAAATTCGCTATATTACAAATATGAGATGACAATAATAAACAAATCTTTTAAAATAAAACTAGAGTAAGAGATGGCTTGTACATACCTGCTGAGGGCATGGGACAGTTGAGCTGGGCCTGCTGTCCCTCCTCAGTCTGGGGCCACTTTAGGCCATCATAAGCGTTAGCCTCCTCACAGAACACCTTAGCTGTAGTAGAGAGCATATGGGAGGGTTAGCCGCGTGCACTGAATACCTACACAGTATTGTATTAGCCTCTATTATACTCATATTGTGGTGGTGTATGCAGTAAATGTTAGACTATTACTATATATATATATACTCATTTGTTAAACTATACCTGAAATTTCTTAACTATTCACTCTTGTACTTATAAAGGTGGGGCTAAAGAATCAAAATTATATTCTATTACTATACAATCATTTGTTAGACTATTACTATATACTCATATGTTAGACTATTACTAGACACTCATGTGTTAGACTATTACTATATACTCATATGTTAGACTATTACTATATACTCATATGTTAGACTATTACTATACACTCATATGTTAGACTATTACTATATACTCATATGTTAGACTATTACTATATACTCATATGTTAGACTATTACTATATACTCATATGCTAGACTATTACTATACACTCATATGTTAGACTATTACTATACACTCATGTGTTAGACTATTACTATATACTCATATGTTAGACTATTACTATACACTCATATGTTAGACTATTACTATATACTCATATGTTAGACTATTACTATATACTCATATGTTAGACTATTACTATATACTCATATGTTAGACTATTACTATACACTCATATGTTAGACTATTACTATACACTCATATGTTAGACTATTACTATATACTCATATGTTAGACTATTACTATATACTCATATGTTAGACTATTACTATATACTCATATGTTAGACTATTACTATATACTCATATGCTAGACTATTACTATATACTCATATGTTAGACTATTACTATATATACTCATATGTTAGACTATTACTATACACTCATGTGTTAGACTATTACTATATACTTGTGTTAGACTATTACTAGACACTCATATGTTAGACTATTACTATACACTCATATGTTAGACTATTACTAGACACTCATATGTTAGACTATTACTAGACACTCATATGTTAGACTATTACTATACACTCATATGTTAGACTATTACTAGACACTCATATGTTAGACTATTACTATACACTCATATGTTAGACTATTACTAGACACTCATATGTTAGACTATTACTATATACTCATATGTTAGACTATTACTAGACACTCATATGTTAGACTATTACTATACACTCATATGTTAGACTATTACTATACACTCATGTGTTAGACTATTACTATACACTCATATGTTAGACTATTACTATATACTCATATGTTAGACTATTACTATATATACTCATATGTTAGACTATTACTATACACTCATGTGTTAGACTATTACTATACACTCATATGTTAGACTATTACTATACACTCATATGTTAGACTATTACTATACACTCATATGTTAGACTATTACTATACACTCATATGTTAGACTATTACTATATATACTCATATGTTAGACTATTACTATACACTCATGTGTTAGACTATTACTATATACTCATATGTTAGACTATTACTAGACACTCATATGTTAGACTCATATGTATCAATATACACTCATGTGGTGTATGCAGTAGATGTAAGACTACTGAGGCTTCGGATGATTTTCCTGTTCTGACATTGGATGATAGTGTAACATATGGTCCCGCTCCACCACTGTGTATCACCTTCTTCATACTTCATTCTGCTAGACAGGTAATGTGTCCATCTCAATAATTGATATTACAAATTGAAGATAAATTGAAAATTCGCAGAAATGTAAATATGTTGACCTTGAGTGCTGCCGCCGGGCGTGGTGATGGAGATGGACATGAACTGACAGTCTCCAGTGTTACAGACGGCTCTCTCCACCTGTGGTTGAAACACACACAGTTAGTATTACATGCGAGCTCAGTGGCAGATGATCTCTAGCAATGCCACATTGACTGTGCATTCTTATTTGTAAGATAATGATACAGTTCTTATTTAAGTGTACTTTACAAAATTACATGAGCAAATCCTTACTAAAGAATATGTAATAGTTGCCCCAACCTGACTCTATTATTTATGTATCACATACCAGGGAAAAACTTCTATTGGTATTCATCACTGGTTCGCTGAATTATGAGGTTTATGCAGGGAAGTTGTCACAATTTCCAAAAATAATAACAGTGTTGCCAAAATTACCAGTGTTGGTCAAATGCTATAGATGAATACAACTCTTTAAACTAATTTCTACCGACCTGAATGTTAGAGAAAATGCCTGTCTCGGGGCAGGGTAGGCCATTATCACGGGGCGTGGGTGAGTCACACCTGCGGAAGCGCTTGCTCATGCCACTCCCACATGGCTTCGAGCAGCTCGTCCACTCATCCCACTGCGACAAGCCTCCATCCACTGCAGTAACAATACACGGGTCACTACCACATAGTTAGCAACTTCCTCAACCAAATTAACCCAAACATCATATATTTGACCAAAATTAGCGTGCTTGTATAGACTGAGACTGATCAATATTTACTAGTATAGAGTAAGGCTGGTGTATACTTACTAGTATAGAGTAAGGCTGGTGTATACTTACTAGTATAGAGTAAGGCTGGTGCATACTTACTAGTATAGAGTAAGGCTGGTGCATACTTACTAGTATAGAGTAAGGCTGGTGTATACTTACTAGTATAGAGTAAGGCTGGTGTATACTTACTAGTATAGAGTAAGGATGGTGTATACTTACTAGTATAGAGTAAGGCTGGTGTATATTTACTAGTATAGAGTAAGGCTGGTGTATACTTACTAGTATAGAGTAAGGTTGGTGTATACTTACTAGTATAGAGTAAGGCTGGTGCATACTTACTAGTATAGAGTAAGGCTGGTGCATACTTACTAGTATAGAGTAAGGCTGGTGCATACTTACTAGTATAGAGTAAGGCTGGTGTATACTTACTAGTATAGAGTAAGGCTGGTGTATACTTACTAGTATAGAGTAAGGTTGGTGTATACTTACTAGTATAGAGTAAGGCTGGTGCATACTTACTAGTATAGAGTAAGGCTGGTGTATACTTACTAGTATAGAGTAAGGCTGGTGTATACTTACTAGTATAGAGTAAGGTTGGTGTATACTTACTAGTATAGAGTAAGGCTGGTGTATACTTACTAGTATAGAGTAAGGCTGGTGTATACTTACTAGTATATAGAATAAGGCTGGTGTATACTTACTAGTATAGAGTAAGGCTGGTGTATACTTACTAGTATATAGAATAAGGCTGGTGTATACTTACTAGTATATAGAGTAAGGCTGGTGTATACTTACTAGTATAGAGTAAGGCTGGTGCATACTTACTAGTATAGAGTAAGGCTGGTGCATACTTACTAGTATAGAGTAAGGCTGGTGTATACTTACTAGTATAGAGTAAGGCTGGTGTATACTTACTAGTATAGAGTAAGGCTCGTGCATACTTACTAGTATAGAGTAAGGCTGGTGTATACTTACTAGTATAGAGTAAGGCTGGTGTATACTTACTAGTATAGAGTAAGGCTGGTGCATACTTACTAGTATAGAGTAAGGCTGGTGTATACTTACTAGTATAGAGTAAGGCTGGTGTATACTTACTAGTATAGAGTAAGGCTCGTGCATACTTACTAGTATAGAGTAAGGCTCGTGCATACTTACTAGTATAGAGTAAGGCTGGTGTATACTTACTAGTATAGAGTAAGGCTGGTGTATACTTACTAGTATAGAGTAAGGCTGGTGCATACTTACTAGTATAGAGTAAGGCTGGTGTATACTTACTAGTATAGAGTAAGGCTGGTGCATACTTACTAGTATAGAGTAAGGCTGGTGCATACTTACTAGTATAGAGTAAGGCTGGTGTATACTTACTAGTATAGAGTAAGGCTGGTGCATACTTACTAGTATAGAGTAAGGCTGGTGTATACTTACTAGTATAGAGTAAGGCTGGTGCATACTTACTAGTATAGAGTAAGGCTGGTGCATACTTACTAGTATAGAGTAAGGATGGTGTATACTTACTAGTATAGAGTAAGGCTGGTGTATACTTACTAGTATAGAGTAAGACTGGTGTATACTTACTAGTATAGAGTAAGGCTGGTGTATACTTACTAGTATAGTGTAAGGTTGGTGCATATATATATAGTAATATAGACTATGACTGATATATATTTACCTGGGCAGGGTACTGGGTTGCAGGACTGTACATCATAGGCCATCATGAGCCATTCAGGCGGCTTCCAGTGTTGGCTGAAGCGCTCAGCCAGGCATGGCCTTCCATCCTCTGATGGCGCTGGGTTGTCGCAGAGGCGGAGTCGGGATCGAGAGCCTCCTGCACATGGGGCTGAGCAGCCTGACCAACTCTTCCACGATCCCCAGTGTCCGTTAGTCGTTACCACAGCTGGCCAGCAAAGAACATTATTATTGTTTTTAGTCTAAATGGTTTTAGCATTGGTGCGTTGCTGGCCGTATTTTGCCTATAAAATATCATGGTGTGAACCAACGAGCTATATACAAGAAGAGAGTGGGCACGGCCTATTGTCTGTTGGCTTTTACGTGCGACACATGCATGTTGCTACCACTGCAGAGAGCATATAAAAATAGATTCAGTCAGTCACTTGTCACTGACACCAGTATTTTTTCATCCCAAAATAGGGATTTTTTTTATATGGATGGGTGTTAAAAACTCAAAATATCAATGATATGGTTCCATGTCCAGGAGAGAGGGGGATGATTAAGAGATATATATCAAGGGAGAGTGAGGTTAGGGAGAAGGGTGACAGGGAGAGGAAGAGGGAAGGACCGATAGCCAGGGAGAATGGAGGGAGGTTCCATTCTGTAATCTGAGCAGGAATATATTATATAATACTAGTTATGGGAGAGGAAGGGGCGGCCGCGGACAGAGGGTGAGAAAAGGGATATGACTTGGAATACAGATATTACAAGATTACCATCTAACATATGCGCTTGACTGGCCCCTTTTTTACTGTCAAATCTTTTCTTTTTGACTGTTTAATTACTAACTTGATATATACCTCCCTCCATGAACAGATTAAATAAAAAAAAGATTTTTCTATTTTCATTTCATACAGACCTCATTCATTTATTGAGGGATTATGGATAAAAAGTCCAATAATTGTTATAACGGCAACAAGACTAAGCACTAAAGTTGCAAAAATTTGGAAGATATAGGCTGGCTGTACCAGAAGAGAGAACACCTTTGCAGGTTATAATGTTTACAGGGGCATGTAATGCATGATGATAATGGCCATCGATCCCTCTCTCCTATGAGAGCAACAACTTGATCTTGTGGTTCTCACCATGACAGGGGACCTGGTTACATCTCATTATAGTCAGGGCCAGGCCCGGGCACCCGTCTCCGCCTCGTTCTGGCCATGGATTGTCACATATCCTCTGTTTGGCCTTGACCCCATATTTACCACATGTCTCTGAGCACACTCCCACTTGTCCCCACTCACTCCAGCCGCCATGGATGGCTGCAACAAAGGTAACCATATTATTTTTAATATGTTATTATTTTCCTATATTTCAGATTAACCAAATAAGATATAAGCTATGATTTATGATTTACCTTGAAATTCGAAACAAAAACTTGGTATAGGCAATAAGAGACATTGCTATATAGTGTTAGCTATAAGAGACATTGCTATATAGGGTTAGCTATAAGTGACCTTGCTATATATAGGGTTAGCTATAAGAGACATTGCTATATAGGGTAAGCAATAAGAGACATTGCTATATAGGGTTAGCTATAAGTGACCTTGCTATATATAGGGTTAGCTATAAGAGACATTGCTATATAGAGTTAGCTATAAGAGACATTGCTATATAGGGTTAGCTATAAGAGACATTGCTATATAGGGTTAGCTATAAGAGACATAGCTATATATGGTTAGCTATAAGAGACATTGCTATATAGGGTTAGCTATAAGAGACATTGCTATATAGGGTTAGCTATAAGAGACCTTGCTATATAGGGTTAGCTATAAGAGACCTTGCTATATAGAGTTAGCTATAAGAGACATTGCTATATAGGGTTAGCTATAAGAGACATTGCTATATAGGGTTAGCTATAAGAGACCTTGCTATATAGGGTTAGCTATAAGTGACCTTGCTATATAGAGTTAGCTATAAGTGACCTTGCTATATAGAGTTAGCTATAAGAGACCTTGCTATATAGGGTTAGCTATAAGAGACACTGCTATATAGGGTTAGCTATAAGAGACCTTGCTATATAGGGTAAGCAATAAGAGACATTGCTATATAGGGTTAGCTATAAGTGACCTTGCTATATATAGGGTTAGCTATAAGAGACATTGCCATATAGAGTTAGCTATAAGAGACATTGCTATATAGGGTTAGCTATAAGAGACCTTGCTATATAGGGTTAGCTATAAGAGACATTTCTATATATATAGGGTTAGCTATAAGAGACATTGCTATATAGAGTTAGCTATAAGAGACATTGCTATATAGGGTAAGCAATAAGAGACATTGCTATATAGGGTTAGCAATAAGAGACCTTGCTATATAGGGTTAGCTATATGAAACACTTACGTGGACAGTCCAGGGTGTTACAGTCACTCGCATCTACACTGATGCCCACACAGTACAGCCCAGTGCCACTAGGATGCGGGTTATTACAGTCACGTGAACGGGACATGTTTCCACCTGCACAGGACACTGAACATGGGGACCAGTCCTCCCACGTTCCCCAGCCTCCTGCAACTGTAATAGTCTTTGTTCTTGCAATGTGCTTAGGGAAAAATGTTTTTACTTATAAATTATAATTATTATGTCTTATTATACATGTGTAGTGAACCAGCAGCTTCCCTGGTTGATGTACCACCAATTGCCACCACTACCCCATAGAGGGAGCCACCACAGCAAGCAGAGGGACTACCACAGCAAGCAGAGGGATGCTTCACCCAAGTTCCACTAGGGCGGCGCCACCATTCAACACAAACCTATATTCCAGCCAGCTGTCATAGAACCCAGGCTTAACAGTACTAGTAGAGACACCGTTTTACACAGACCGGCAGATATGTACACTACCCAGTACAGGGCCAACTTCCACTTGTTCTTATACTTGAGCATACTAGTCTACTCTAGGTTCTCTTGTTGGGCCACTTAGCTTCTTGTAACTCAGGCTATGAGTAATAAAGCTTTGCAGCCCCTGCTATTGCAGCTCTGACTTGGTTATTTGTTCCGACTGCGCAGAACTATCCTGGGTTCATTACATTGGAGCCGTGACCAGTCACTGTTACTCTGTTTCAGTGACCTAAAGGGATATTCTGGTTATGGAACATCTTGACCAGTGCAGGCTGGTGCAGGCTGATGATTTCCGTGAGATCGCGGACTTCCGTGGGATCGCGGACTTCCGTGAGATCGTGGACTTCCGTGAGATCGCGGATTTCCGTGCAGCAGACCCTTGCAGGCTTCTGCCAGTTCATGGTATCGTTGGGAGCTCCACCTGGGCCGAAGATAGTTGCATGAGATTCGTATCCATGGAATTCATTTCCATAGGATTTGTGCCAGTTCATGGTATCGTTGGGAGCTCCATCTGGGCCGACGATGGTTGCAAGAGATTCGTATCCATGGAATTTGTGTCCGCAGGATTGTTTCCATGGGATTTCCGGCAGAAACACTTACGTGGACAGTCCAGGGTGTTACAGTCACTCGCATCTACACTGATGCCCACACAGTACAGCCCAGTGCCACTAGGATGCGGGTTATTACAGTCACGTGAACGGGACATGTTTCCACCTGCACAGGACACTGAACATGGGGACCAGTCCTCCCACGTTCCCCAGCCTCCTGCAACTGTAATAGTCTTTGTTCTTGCAATGTGCTTAGGGAAAAATGTTTTTACTTATAAATTATAATTATTATGTCTTATTATACATGTGTAGTGAACCAGCAGCTTCCCTGGTTGATGTACCACCAATTGCCACCACTACCCCATAGAGGGAGCCACCACAGCAAGCAGAGGGACTACCACAGCAAGCAGAGGGATGCTTCACCCAAGTTCCACTAGGGCGGCGCCACCATTCAACACAAACCTATATTCCAGCCAGCTGTCATAGAACCCAGGCTTAACAGTACTAGTAGAGACACCGTTTTACACAGACCTGCAGATATGTACACTACCCAGTACAGGGCCAACTTCCAATTGTTCTTATACTTGAGCATACTAGTCTACTCTAGGTTCTCTTGTTGGGCCACTTAGCTTCTTGTAACTCAGGCTATGAGTAACAAAGCTTTGCAGCCCCTGCTATTGCAGCTCTGACTTGGTTATTTGTTCCGACTGCGCAGAACTATCCCGGGTTCATTACATTGGAGCCGTGACCAGTCACTGTTACTCTGTTTCAGTGACCTAAAGGGATATTCTGGTTATGGAACATCTTGACCAGTGCAGGCTGGTGCAGGCTGATGATTTCCGTGAGATCGCGGATTTCCGTGAGTTCGCGGACTTCCGTGAGATCGCGGATTTCCGTGCAGCAGACCCTTGCAGGCTTGTGCCAGTTCATGGTATCGTTGGGAGCTCCACCTGGGCCGAAGATAGTTGCATGAGATTCGTATCCATGGAATTCATTTCCATTTGATTTGTGCCAGTTCATGGTATTGTTGGGAGCTCCACCTGGGCCGACGATGGTTGCAAGAGATTCGTATCCATGGAATTTGTGTCCGCAGGATTGTTTCCATGGGATTTCCGGCTGAAACACTTACGTGGACAGTCCAGGGTGTTACAGTCACTCGCATCTACACTGATGCCCACACAGTACAGCCCAGTGCCACTAGGATGCGGGTTATTACAGTCACGTGAACGGGACATGTTTCCACCTGCACAGGACACTGAACATGGGGACCAGTCCTCCCACGTTCCCCAGCCTCCTGCAACTGTAATAGTCTTTGTTCTTGCAATGTGCTTAGGGAAAAATGTTTTTACTTATAAATTATAATTATTATGTCTTATTATACATGTGTAGTGAACCAGCAGCTTCCCTGTTTGATGTACCACCAATTGCCACCACTACCCCATAGAGGGAGCCACCACAGCAAGCAGAGGGACTACCACAGCAAGCAGAGGGATGCTTCACCCAAGTTCCACTAGGGCGGCGCCACCATTCAACACAAACCTATATTCCAGCCAGCTGTCATAGAACCCAGGCTTAACAGTACTAGTAGAGACACCGTTTTACACAGACCTGCAGATATGTACACTACCCAGTACAGGGCCAACTTCCAATTGTTCTTATACTTGAGCATACTAGTCTACTCTAGGTTCTCTTGTTGGGCCACTTAGCTTCTTGTAACTCAGGCTATGAGTAACAAAGCTTTGCAGCCCCTGCTATTGCAGCTCTGACTTGGTTATTTGTTCCGACTGCGCAGAACTATCCCGGGTTCATTACATTGGAGCCGTGACCAGTCACTGTTACTCTGTTTCAGTGACCTAAAGGGATATTCTGGTTATGGAACATCTTGACCAGTGCAGGCTGGTGCAGGCTGATGATTTCCGTGAGATCGCGGACTTCCGTGAGATCGCGGATTTCCGTGAGTTCGCGGACTTCCGTGAGATCGTGGATTTCCGTGCAGCAGACCCTTGCAGGCTTGTGCCAGTTCATGGTATCGTTGGGAGCTCCACCTGGGCCGAAGATAGTTGCATGAGATTCGTATCCATGGAATTCATTTCCATTTGATTTGTGCCAGTTCATGGTATTGTTGGGAGCTCCACCTGGGCCGACGATGGTTGCAAGAGATTCGTATCCATGGAATTTGTGTCCGCAGGATTGTTTCCATGGGATTTCCGGCTGAAACACTTACGTGGACAGTCCAGGGTGTTACAGTCACTCGCATCTACACTGATGCCCACACAGTACAGCCCAGTGCCACTAGGATGCGGGTTATTACAGTCACGTGAACGGGACATGTTTCCACCTGCACAGGACACTGAACATGGGGACCAGTCCTCCCACGTTCCCCAGCCTCCTGCAACTGTAATAGTCTTTGTTCTTGCAATGTGCTTAGGGAAAAATGTTTTTACTTATAAATTATAATTATTATGTCTTATTATACATGTGTAGTGAACCAGCAGCTTCCCTGGTTGATGTACCACCAATTGCCACCACTACCCCATAGAGGGAGCCACCACAGCAAGCAGAGGGACTACCACAGCAAGCAGAGGGATGCTTCACCCAAGTTCCACTAGGGCGGCGCCACCATTCAACACAAACCTATATTCCAGCCAGCTGTCATAGAACCCAGGCTTAACAGTACTAGTAGAGACACCGTTTTACACAGACCGGCAGATATGTACACTACCCAGTACAGGGCCAACTTCCACTTGTTCTTATACTTGAGCATACTAGTCTACTCTAGGTTCTCTTGTTGGGCCACTTAGCTTCTTGTAACTCAGGCTATGAGTAATAAAGCTTTGCAGCCCCTGCTATTGCAGCTCTGACTTGGTTATTTGTTCCGACTGCGCAGAACTATCCTGGGTTCATTACATTGGAGCCGTGACCAGTCACTGTTACTCTGTTTCAGTGACCTAAAGGGATATTCTGGTTATGGAACATCTTGACCAGTGCAGGCTGGTGCAGGCTGATGATTTCCGTGAGATCGCGGACTTCCGTGGGATCGCGGACTTCCGTGAGATCGTGGACTTCCGTGAGATCGCGGATTTCCGTGCAGCAGACCCTTGCAGGCTTCTGCCAGTTCATGGTATCGTTGGGAGCTCCACCTGGGCCGAAGATAGTTGCATGAGATTCGTATCCATGGAATTCATTTCCATAGGATTTGTGCCAGTTCATGGTATCGTTGGGAGCTCCATCTGGGCCGACGATGGTTGCAAGAGATTCGTATCCATGGAATTTGTGTCCGCAGGATTGTTTCCATGGGATTTCCGGCAGAAACACTTACGTGGACAGTCCAGGGTGTTACAGTCACTCGCATCTACACTGATGCCCACACAGTACAGCCCAGTGCCACTAGGATGCGGGTTATTACAGTCACGTGAACGGGACATGTTTCCACCTGCACAGGACACTGAACATGGGGACCAGTCCTCCCACGTTCCCCAGCCTCCTGCAACTGTAATAGTCTTTGTTCTTGCAATGTGCTTAGGGAAAAATGTTTTTACTTATAAATTATAATTATTATGTCTTATTATACATGTGTAGTGAACCAGCAGCTTCCCTGGTTGATGTACCACCAATTGCCACCACTACCCCATAGAGGGAGCCACCACAGCAAGCAGAGGGACTACCACAGCAAGCAGAGGGATGCTTCACCCAAGTTCCACTAGGGCGGCGCCACCATTCAACACAAACCTATATTCCAGCCAGCTGTCATAGAACCCAGGCTTAACAGTACTAGTAGAGACACCGTTTTACACAGACCTGCAGATATGTACACTACCCAGTACAGGGCCAACTTCCAATTGTTCTTATACTTGAGCATACTAGTCTACTCTAGGTTCTCTTGTTGGGCCACTTAGCTTCTTGTAACTCAGGCTATGAGTAACAAAGCTTTGCAGCCCCTGCTATTGCAGCTCTGACTTGGTTATTTGTTCCGACTGCGCAGAACTATCCCGGGTTCATTACATTGGAGCCGTGACCAGTCACTGTTACTCTGTTTCAGTGACCTAAAGGGATATTCTGGTTATGGAACATCTTGACCAGTGCAGGCTGGTGCAGGCTGATGATTTCCGTGAGATCGCGGATTTCCGTGAGTTCGCGGACTTCCGTGAGATCGCGGATTTCCGTGCAGCAGACCCTTGCAGGCTTGTGCCAGTTCATGGTATCGTTGGGAGCTCCACCTGGGCCGAAGATAGTTGCATGAGATTCGTATCCATGGAATTCATTTCCATTTGATTTGTGCCAGTTCATGGTATTGTTGGGAGCTCCACCTGGGCCGACGATGGTTGCAAGAGATTCGTATCCATGGAATTTGTGTCCGCAGGATTGTTTCCATGGGATTTCCGGCTGAAACACTTACGTGGACAGTCCAGGGTGTTACAGTCACTAGCATCTACACTGATGCCCACACAGTACAGCCCAGTGCCACTAGGATGCGGGTTATTACAGTCACGTGAACGGGACATGTTTCCACCTGCACAGGACACTGAACATGGGGACCAGTCCTCCCACGTTCCCCAGCCTCCTGCAACTGTAATAGTCTTTGTTCTTGCAATGTGCTTAGGGAAAAATGTTTTTACTTATAAATTATAATTATTATGTCTTATTATACATGTGTAGTGAACCAGCAGCTTCCCTGTTTGATGTACCACCAATTGCCACCACTACCCCATAGAGGGAGCCACCACAGCAAGCAGAGGGACTACCACAGCAAGCAGAGGGATGCTTCACCCAAGTTCCACTAGGGCGGCGCCACCATTCAACACAAACCTATATTCCAGCCAGCTGTCATAGAACCCAGGCTTAACAGTACTAGTAGAGACACCGTTTTACACAGACCTGCAGATATGTACACTACCCAGTACAGGGCCAACTTCCAATTGTTCTTATACTTGAGCATACTAGTCTACTCTAGGTTCTCTTGTTGGGCCACTTAGCTTCTTGTAACTCAGGCTATGAGTAACAAAGCTTTGCAGCCCCTGCTATTGCAGCTCTGACTTGGTTATTTGTTCCGACTGCGCAGAACTATCCCGGGTTCATTACATTGGAGCCGTGACCAGTCACTGTTACTCTGTTTCAGTGACCTAAAGGGATATTCTGGTTATGGAACATCTTGACCAGTGCAGGCTGGTGCAGGCTGATGATTTCCGTGAGATCGCGGACTTCCGTGAGATCGCGGATTTCCGTGAGTTCGCGGACTTCCGTGAGATCGTGGATTTCCGTGCAGCAGACCCTTGCAGGCTTGTGCCAGTTCATGGTATCGTTGGGAGCTCCACCTGGGCCGAAGATAGTTGCATGAGATTCGTATCCATGGAATTCATTTCCATTTGATTTGTGCCAGTTCATGGTATTGTTGGGAGCTCCACCTGGGCCGACGATGGTTGCAAGAGATTCGTATCCATGGAATTTGTGTCCGCAGGATTGTTTCCATGGGATTTCCGGCTGAAACACTTACGTGGACAGTCCAGGGTGTTACAGTCACTCGCATCTACACTGATGCCCACACAGTACAGCCCAGTGCCACTAGGATGCGGGTTATTACAGTCACGTGAACGGGACATGTTTCCACCTGCACAGGACACTGAACATGGGGACCAGTCCTCCCACGTTCCCCAGCCTCCTGCAACTGTAATAGTCTTTGTTCTTGCAATGTGCTTAGGGAAAAATGTTTTTACTTATAAATTATAATTATTATGTCTTATTATACATGTGTAGTGAACCAGCAGCTTCCCTGGTTGATGTACCACCAATTGCCACCACTACCCCATAGAGGGAGCCACCACAGCAAGCAGAGGGACTACCACAGCAAGCAGAGGGATGCTTCACCCAAGTTCCACTAGGGCGGCGCCACCATTCAACACAAACCTATATTCCAGCCAGCTGTCATAGAACCCAGGCTTAACAGTACTAGTAGAGACACCGTTTTACACAGACCTGCAGATATGTACACTACCCAGTACAGGGCCAACTTCCAATTGTTCTTATACTTGAGCATACTAGTCTACTCTAGGTTCTCTTGTTGGGCCACTTAGCTTCTTGTAACTCAGGCTATGAGTAACAAAGCTTTGCAGCCCCTGCTATTGCAGCTCTGACTTGGTTATTTGTTCCGACTGCGCAGAACTATCCCGGGTTCATTACATTGGAGCCGTGACCAGGCACTGTTACTCTGTTTCAGTGACCTAAAGGGATATTCTGGTTATGGAACATCTTGACCAGTGCAGGCTGGTGCAGGCTGATGATTTCCGTGAGATCGCGGATTTATGTGAGATCGCGGACTTCCGTGAGATCGTGGATTTCCGTGAGATCGCGGATTTCCGTGCAGCAGACCCTTGCAGGCTTGTGCCAGTTCATGGTATCGTTGGGAGCTCCACCTGGGCCGAAGATAGTTGCATGAGATTCGTATCCATGGAATTCATTTCCATTTGATTTGTGCCAGTTCATGGTATCGTTGGGAGCTCCACCTGGGCCGACGATGGTTGCAAGAGATTCGTATCCATGGAATTTGTGTCCGCAGGATTGTTTCCATGGGATTTCCGGCTGAAACACTTACGTGGACAGTCCAGGGTGTTACAGTCACTCGCATCTACACTGATGCCCACACAGTACAGCCCAGTGCCACTAGGATGCGGGTTATTACAGTCACGTGAACGGGACATGTTTCCACCTGCACAGGACACTGAACATGGGGACCAGTCCTCCCACGTTCCCCAGCCTCCTGCAACTGTAATAGTCTTTGTTCTTGCAATGTGCTTAGGGAAAAATGTTTTTACTTATAAATTATAATTATTATGTCTTATTATACATGTGTAGTGAACCAGCAGCTTCCCTGGTTGATGTACCACCAATTGCCACCACTACCCCATAGAGGGAGCCACCACAGCAAGCAGAGGGACTACCACAGCAAGCAGAGGGATGCTTCACCCAAGTTCCACTAGGGCGGCGCCACCATTCAACACAAACCTATATTCCAGCCAGCTGTCATAGAACCCAGGCTTAACAGTACTAGTAGAGACACCGTTTTACACAGACCTGCAGATATGTACACTATCCAGTACAGGGCCAACTTCCAATTGTTCTTATACTTGAGCATACTAGTCTACTCTAGGTTCTCTTGTTGGGCCACTTAGCTTCTTGTAACTCAGGCTATGAGTAACAAAGCTTTGCAGCCCCTGCTATTGCAGCTCTGACTTGGTTATTTGTTCCGACTGCGCAGAACTATCCCGGGTTCATTACATTGGAGCCGTGACCAGGCACTGTTACTCTGTTTCAGTGACCTAAAGGGATATTCTGGTTATGGAACATCTTGACCGGTGCAGGCTGGTGCAGGCTGATGATTTCCGTGAGATCGCGGATTTCCGTGAGTTCGCGGACTTCCGTGAGATCGCCGATTTCCGTGCAGCAGACCCTTGCAGGCTTGTGCCAGTTCATGGTATCGTTGGGAGCTCCACCTGGGCCGAAGATAGTTGCATGAGATTCGTATCCATGGAATTCATTTCCATAGGATTTGTGCCAGTTCATGGTATCGTTGGGAGCTCCACCTGGGCCGACGATGGTTGCAAGAGATTTGTATCCATGGAATTTGTGTCCGCAGGATTGTTTCCATGGGATTTCCGGCTGAAACACTTACGTGGACAGTCCAGGGTGTTACAGTCACTCGCATCTACACTGATGCCCACACAGTACAGCCCAGTGCCACTAGGATGCGGGTTATTACAGTCACGTGAACGGGACATGTTTCCACCTGCACAGGACACTGAACATGGGGACCAGTCCTCCCACGTTCCCCAGCCTCCTGCAACTGTAATAGTCTTTGTTCTTGCAATGTGCTTAGGGAAAAATGTTTTTACTTATAAATTATAATTATTATGTCTTATTATACATGTATACATTCACTACCGAGGGCCAGGCGTCCGTTCTTTACCTCTGAAGTGGTAAAGGACTAGTACTTTAATAATGGTGAGGCAATTTTAGTGACACAAGTGCTTTTTTCTGATTGTTTCACCTATTTCTAGTTTTTCCTCTGGTAACCAGATATTGTAAATTATAGTATTATTTTTTTAATCAAGTACTTTTTACATGCAAAATAAGCATGCATAATAATCTACTTATGGGACTGGAGTAGGTGGAACATTATCCTCATGTGGCTGTTTGGGAAATCTAGGTTGGTCCTCAGCTTTCATAATACCTGTCCCATCATTGGTTTCCGACCATTTCATTACCCACTTTTCCTTTGTGCTATCCTTTGTTTTACCGCTTCAGGGTGGAAAAAGTAGATATGCTGCATTTCCCCTTGTATTGACTTTGGGGTCAAGTGGAGCTGAGAATCGTAGGCTCCCAGCTCCATCTGAGGCATAGGAGGGCAATACTTCTTCTTCTTCTTCTTCTTCTTCTTCAGGGATTTCCAAACCACATCCAGATCCAACTTTCAACTTTCCTTTGCTTAGATCTGGCAGTATCCTGTTATAATCTTCTGTTGCCTGAAGCATAACTTGTCGCCCATGACTTTCTCGTGGGAACCTCTTTATACTTCTCTTCCTCAGTCTTAACACCACAAGAAGTTCTTATTGACCTCTAGGGCGTGTTTGAGGATTCGTAATGTTATATCGTGCAGGAGCTGGGCTCCACCCCCAGGTGCCAATCAAGTGGGGCATGCACTGGGGTACCAGCCCCCAGAGCTGGAGTATGTACTACATGATACTCAGAATATTAAACAGTCTGCTATAAACTATCGTTGCCTTTACATCTTTATATATACTAGCTCTTCTAGTGGACTCCCCTATCTCATCCCCTATTTATATGCTATTCTAGACGCATCGGTGCCTAGTGGCAGAGCAAAGCAATGCCTGCATTTCAACATTAGCGTTAGGCCGCGCCAGAGACACCCAACGGCTATTCATTAGTCTAGAAAATCCGTCTCAATCACCCAACTACCTATGTTTTCGCACTCCTTGCGAGAAACAAACTACTGATTTGCCTTCCTTATCATGTTCGCGAAGCAAAACGTCAGGGTTAATAGGGCATTTACTGTACTTGTAATGCACATACCGTCAGTTTTCAATGCATATATACCACCTTCCAAGGCTTTAGATATAAAGAAATTCATATAAATAATATTTAAGTAAATATTACACTAAGCATATATAAGTAAGTGAGTATTACATACGCATTGCTTTTTTGAATGCTTTTAGAGTCCACTTGCATTCAATTGAAGTGTGCATTCATGCACTCAAAGGTACTCCTGGAAGAACTGTTATATGACAGATGGTGCTTACCTGTTTCCACTCAAAT
The DNA here is from genome assembly GCA_942159475.1 of Sthenelais limicola. NCBI lineage: Eukaryota > Metazoa > Annelida > Polychaeta > Phyllodocida > Sigalionidae > Sthenelais > Sthenelais limicola. The sequence continues at coordinate 13,180,658 of OW804102.1, forward strand.
TGTGTTTAAAAATGTATATAAAAATATCAAATATCATATATATAGAGAATATTATGTATTGCTTCTTGATAAATTATTGTGGAAAAAATGTCAGGGCCTGGGCATATTAATTTTGGGCAAAAGTGGTGAATATAGATTCATTACTTTATGTTATGCCTCTAGCTTCTAATCACGACCAATTGATGGGCACAGTTAGACTGCTAAACTATAAAAGTTGAGGTGTGATGTCTTTTGAAAATATTTAAAATTATTTTCAAAATAGTAGGGTTGCCAATTAAAAAGCAAATAGAATTCACTCCAAGGTTTGTTCTCAATTGGGTTGTCTCTACTTTACTCGATTTAATTTTCAAAATATTTTTAATCACTTTCAATGCATTTGATAATGATTTGAAATGAATTTCATGAATGTTTCCTCAACTGCCGAATGTTATAATAATGACAGACAGAATGTAGGGAGATGACTTACTGCTACACACAGGGATGGGGCACTGCTCCACCTGCTCCGCCTCCCCCTCACACTCCAGGCCATAGTGCGCCGGACTAGGGTTGTCACATGCATGGTTACGTGTACGCGATGCATTACCGCACGTCTCGCTGCAAGTAGACCACGCCCCCCAGTCGGACCAGCCCCCATGAACTGAAACGAAATACCGGTATGTATTAGTAAAAGCATATAGTTAGATAGGACAAGTGCCTTAGGCACTTGAGCCCACAATCAGAAAAGCAAAGATTGATATTCACATGGTACAGTATATAAGTACAGTCAAATTTGTATTTTTAAAGAGATAAACCACAGTTCAACTGGGAAAAAAACTGAAAATAACATTTTGTTTAAACTTTGCCTCGTGAAAGAACAAGGTTATGTGAATTCAAAAAGCCAATAAAAACAATATGTCACCGGGTTAGTTTTCATTTTAGGGGGCCTCAAAATTCATGGTTGTTCACTATAGAAGTCTATGAGAAAAGGACAATTTTTTCGTTTTTTCAGTATAAAAAAAAAATTGAAAATAACTTTCTCCTAAAAATCTCTATAAACATAGCTAACATATTGCTTTACCCTTTCAAGCAATAAAAAATGGGGGTCACCGACCTTTTAAAAAAGTTATTCAACTGAATCTGCATCCCGGTGAGTTAAAAACAGGAATATTGAAGATTTTCAATGCTAAATAATATATTTCAAAATATGTTGATACCCTGTTCTTTCATACATGAGGGTAAATATCTATAGTGGTTATGTTTAGAAGACATTTCAATTGAAAAATGTTAGTTGTCTGTCTGAAATCTTGAGAAGTCTGAAAAACTGAGAAAATATCCATTTTCCCCACATTCTTCAATACTAAACTTTGCTGGTCTCTAGAAAGAAAAGAAATATGCTGAGATCCATTTTTTTTTGCTTTTTGTTATCCTCCAACCATGTACTTTCTCAAGACAAAGTTTGAAAAAATTACTGTCAATCCTTATTTTTCATGCATTAGTTCCTTTAACTCCCGCCTGCAGCAGTGCGTATAACAGTGGTTTATCTCTTTAAGTGTCCAAATTACTGAGAGCTACTGAGGGTGAAAGGGTACTGTAAAGACTAACTCACAGCAAACATGCAAGCTATGCCTTTTCTCCCTCTCTCAAGAGGGAAGCTGCTGGGTAGCAAGGCATGACATGACATCATAGACCATTGAGGGTTTTCCCTGATGCATGAATTGCTCTCCCTATATGATTTCCCCAACCCTCTACCTCCGCATTTTTGCTCTACCCCTCCCCCTCCGATCTCTGTTCCCTCACCTCCCCCCCCCCCCTCTCATTTTCCTCGCTCTCCCCCTCCCTGTCTGATCTCTTTCCCTCTCTCCCCTACCACCAGTGTTATATGAAGGTTTGTCTATCTTGGATATGGAAAAGTTGTAGAATTATTGTAGGAAAATAAGAAGAATAAATAGTAAGTCTAAAGGCTGTGATCCTAAGATCTAGAATAATATTCATTGTAGAGTTGGTTTACAGGTGAGTGGTTGGTCCATGTGACTATTGCTGATTGGAGGAATATATAATGAGATGAGAGTGCTACCTGAGGCTTCACATGCAACCGTATTTACTGCAATAAATTCCGGGTTATGAACATGTTACTTAATTTTATATATATATACATATATATATATAGAGAGAGAGAATGGACCAAGCCGGCAGTAATCAAAGTATATTGGACGAAATTCGTCCATGTAAGCATGATGCCTTAGGCAGAGTGCTTACACGGACGAATCAAGTCCAATAAATTTTTTATTACAACGGCGAGTTCCATTCAATATTTATTATATATGTGCATACAATTTGATCATATGTCATCAGATATCACTGAATAAATATTAAAGAAGTCTCAGAGAGCCCCGCTGCCCCACCGAGAGCCCTGCTGAGAGCCCCGTTATTAGGCCTACAATGGTGCCCTGTGTGATCATGCAGTATTTAGGCCTACTAATATTGTTGAATTAAAACATTCATATCGCGGCCATTTCTTGAGCTACATTAATAAAACTTATATCATTTGATAGAGAATTGAATGCTCTGTTTGATGGTGTGGGTTTTATTATGTATTTGTATAATTATAGCACCAGAATCACGGGTGGATTACCGATCACGGGGGTCTCCGCGGAGAAGGCAGAAGTGCGGAGGTAATGTCTGAGCTATTTTTAGATAACTACATTTTTATGGTACGCGTACTATATGAATATTTTTATAGCACCCCACTTATAGCATCTCTCATATGGAATGCGCATATAGTAAATAATGCTTTTATTCGATTGGTCTCAGGGCAACTATTCAGCAAAATGCTTCTTGGTCTATAGGTATAAGGTTATGGATAGCCGCTCGCGCATGATTTCATCAAATCAACTACGTTAACAAATGATATTGTTTGAACATTGTACACATTACATCTATCAGTTAATGAAGAAAAATAACAGTCAGTATAGACGGTTATAATTACAGTCTCCATCTTATGTATGTATTTTCTTCTCTTTATTACAATAAATGTGTAGTTCTCTATATTCCAACCTTGCTAGGAATATGTCAACACTTACTAGGGGTAGACTACATATATGGTAGTTGGCCCGACAGAAACGTAAGTAGAGAAAAGGATGCTTACTTGGACAGGTGACGTCCGTGTCACATGTGACCGTGCTGTACTCAACCGTGACGTCATCTACTGTGTCACTGAATGGTGAGGAGAGCTGACAGTCTGCACCGCCGTTCTGCGCCGGGGGAGAGTCACAGCGCCGCATACGCTTACGTTTGCCCACGTCACACGTAACGCTACACTGGTACATGAATGCCCACTCACCCCAGCTGCCGTTGATAGCTGCAGCAGGAACGCTGACAAATCTCAGACCATAAGACATTCAGAATTTCAGGGAAAAGGAGGAAGTCTTGTAAAGAAAACCATTAGTTTAAGGAACAGAGCTAATATCAAACTTATATATTTATATCAATGATGAATACATCGTGAATAGAATGCATAGATAAGAGAATGGTATCAAATGGCGGGAGCAGGGGGACCCTGTAAACCACAAGACTTGTGAGGCTCTCCAAGTGGGACTAGGTAGAGCATTTAACTAGAAATAAGTATTGTTGTAGTCGGGGTTGGGAGGCGGGGGACGAGTGATGTATTGGGGTACATTCGTCTCCCGCCTGGGGGCACTGAGGGTCTCACACTGTGAGTGAGCACGGGACCATGGGGGGAGGGACTATAAATAGGGGAGGGAAAAGGGGGTAAGGGCAGTTGGCGCCCGGGCAGGGATACGAGCAGAGCTCCCCAGAAACACTTCAAAGAAATAAACAGAAAGATCGTCACCTGTATTTGGACTTGGAGTTATCTTCTTGCGGCGATAAACACTCAACAGCCCTGCCGGGCAAGGTCCCCTCACCAACTCATTTAATTAACACTTCAGAGGTCCCAGGTGGTGCGATCCCCACTCTGGGAGGATATAACCTCTGCTATCATCCCTCTCCCCACAATAATTCCAGAATAATATAGCTTAACATTGATAAGTCACGAACCAGAGACGAGACGAGACGAGACCGGAGACGAGACGAGCTACTATATACAACAGCAAACACTATGTTCTCTTCACATTTATTCAACCGAAGCTCCGACAATATTGATGGCGACAACAATGGTGGCAGCGGTGGGATTGATGCCAGCGATTCCCACCCTCTATCGCCATCAGGAGAGGTAGGAGTGCACCCGAGAACGTGGAGTAGCTGGCTGGGCCAGGGCTACGAACGGGCGGGGGTGTTACAGCAGGATCTCAGCACACCACCGAAGGAGGAGTCGAAAGACAGGAAGCCAGAGATAGCGGAGACGAGCGGACCGCCAAAGAAAATGAAAGTCACCCCCCGATCCTTCGATGGAACAGGATCTCTGTCTGAGTTCCTCCATCATTTCCGCCTTGTCGCAGAATTGAATCAGTGGACAAATCATGAGAAAGGCTTGCACCTAGGCGTGTGTCTGGCTGGGCCGGCGCTTCGTCTCTTGGAAAAGGTGGATTTTGAGGATGAGGGAACGTTTCCACGACTGGTACAAGCCCTCTACGAACGATTCCAACCAGCAGACCAGATCGCACTTTACAGGACGGAACTTCGGGCTAGGAAACAGAACGAAGGAGAAGGTCTCCAGCAGATAGCCGATGAGATCGAGAGGTTGGCCAGATTGGCGTATCCTACAGCCGACCGGGACATCCTCGACGACCTAAGTAAGGACCTGTTCACGGCCGCACTGGCTGACGCCCAACTACGCCGATGGGTGGCCCAGGCCAAACCCCGAACTCTCGCGGAAGCTCGTTCGGCCGCTCTTCATGGAGGAGCCCATTTTGCCGCGGAAGCGCAAGGGGGACGAACCCGATCAACCATTCGGGCCGTGCAACCCGAGCGAAGCACCGATGAGCGAATGGGTCAACTCGAAGAGATGTTGAAAACCTTGATGACCAAAGCAGAGACCTGGCCGCGTCCAAGCCGAAATAGGGATATGACCAATAAGTGCTACGGATGTGGGGAAGCTGGTCATTTTAAACGGGAGTGTCCCAATCGGGTTCCCAGGATAAGGAAGGAGGAGACGGAAAACTCCGGGGGACAGTAGGTGGCCGGGCCACTGTCCCAGCAGCATCCGGCACAAGCGGGGAGCGGACGAACACAGGGGAGACGAACATTCAAGGGAGATGGGACCAGCGATCAAAAGGCATCCTCGTTCGGGGACAATGCAATGGGGTATGGATCGACTGGTTGGTAGACACAGGCGCTTGTGTCACGCTGCTGGGACGAGCAGTATGGGAGCGGATGGAGAATAAACCAGAGCTCCAACCCACCACCATCAGGGTGGTGGGAGTCGGGGGTCAGCCGATGGAAATATTGGGACGAGTCCAATTGGAAGTAGCCTTTCAAGAAACAACAATACCGGTTCCCGCTATTGTCGTTGATATAAACTATATGGGTATCCTGGGGATGGACGTCCTTAGGCCACTTCGTGGAGTGGTCGATGTAGACAAAGAAACAGTGAAGTTTGATCATAACATAGTACAGGCCGGGCCTGTGGAGGTGAGGGAGGGGACGACCATCCCTTCAGGCACCTGGACGAATCTCCTGGCAAACATTAAGGAGTGGAGCCACCAAGAAGAGGTGGTGGTCGAGCCATACCGGCTCGGGTCAGGACTGCTGACAGCCCGGTCTGTCAACCAGGTAGTAGCAGGGGAAACATGGGTGAGGGTGTCTAACCCCACTAACCAGGATATCGAGTTACACCCGGGAGAACGGGTGGGACACTGGGAGGAGATAGATGAGGACGAGGGAGACGAGTCCCGACCGGTGGGACGAATCAACCCAGAGTCTGCAGCCATAGAGAAAAATGTTCAAGAACAGGAGGGAGATGAAGACCCGATCAACCAAGCCCTCTGGGCCCAGACGGATGACACCGTGGTGCGAGGCAAGGAACAAATCGTCCAACAACTCTATCAGGAGTTTGCAGACATTTTTGAAGAACGGTTGGGCCGAACCTCGAAGGCAACACACACCATTAACACGGGAGACCACCCCCCTATCAAGACAAGACCCCGACGGGTCCCTATCCACCGTAAGAAACTGGTGGAAGAGGAGTTAGACAAACTTCTACAATTAGGAGTAGCCGAGCCTTCCCATAGCCCCTGGGCATCCCCGGTCGTCTTAGTAAAAAAAAAAGATGGGGGTTGGAGGTTTTGCGTCGACTATCGTCAGCTGAATCAGGTTACCCGTAAAGACGCGTACCCATTACCCAGAATGGACGACATATTAGATAGCCTGACTGGGGCCAAGGTTTTTGCTACCATAGACCTGGCCAGTGGGTACTGGCAAGTAGAAATGTCACCCGATTCCCAAGAAAAAACGGCTTTCTGCACACATAAAGGACTCTACCAGTTCCGGGTCATGCCTTTTGGCCTGGTAAATGCACCTTCCACGTTTGAGCGACTCATGGATGCGGTCCTGTCCGGCATGATAGGAGACGAATGTCTCGTATACCTAGACGACGTCATCGTGTTCGGAAGGACGGTCGACGAATGCGCGGGACGATTAAAGAAGGTCTTTGCCAGGCTAAGGGAAGCAGGGCTCCGGATTAAAACCAAAAAGTGCCAGCTCTTCCAACGCGAAGTCAGTTTCCTAGGCCACCGGATCTCTGGGGACGGGGTGGGTACGGATCCATCCAAGGTAGAGGCATTGCTGAGCTGGGGGACGTTACAGGATCGGAAAGACGTGAGGTCCTTCATGGGCTTCTGCTCATATTACAGGTCCTTCGTCCCCGGGTTTGCCCGGATCGCGACCCCCCCTACATGCTCTCACCAAGAAAGGGGTTCCGTTCGAATGGACGGACCAATGTGAGGAGGCCAAACAAGAACTAATCAAGGCTCTAAGTCACTCACCACTCTTGGCTTTCCCCGAGGCCGAAGCAGAAATGATATTAGACTGCGACGCATCGGCAGAGGGCCTGGGAGTGGTGTTATCACAAATGGTAGAGAGTAGAGAGAGGGTACTCCAATTCGCCAGCCGGACAATAACGAAGGCAGAAAAGAACTACTGCGTAACACGCAAGGAGTTGCTGGCAGTAATCTTCGGAGTAAGAAAATTCCGCTCCTACTTAGTAGGAGCTAAGTTCCTCATCCGAACCGACCACAGCGCTCTGAAGTGGCTTATGCAAACGAAGGAACCCGAGGGGCAGTTGGCCCGTTGGATAGAGGAGTTAGGGTGCTACGAATTCCGAATCGAACATCGTCCGGGCACTCGTCACGCCAATGCCGACGGACTCTCGCGCCAACCATGTCATCAGTGTGGCCGTATCGAGGATGGAGACGAATCTGGTGACGAGGACGGGGGTGTGGTAGGGATGTTGCGCATCGACCAGGCAGTAGACGACCTACGGAAATGTCAGGAGACGGATCCCCTGCTGCAGGAATTTCGTCTCGGGGTTGAGAAGGGAGCAAGGCCCGAACCAGGGCGCGGATTCGGGGATTGGGAAGCTGACTGGCTCCACCGCCGTTTTTCTGATCTGTCAGTACGGAATGGAATATTGGGCCTCATGACATTAGATCAGCATGGGGGCCGGACGTGGAAAGCATTCGTCCCAAGATCAGTCCGGGCTTCGTTAATCAGTCAAGCACACCAAGGACCATTCGGGTTACATGCAGGCCGTGACAGAACTAAGGAAAAACTGGGGAGAAAGCAGATTTGGCCGGGGATGGACAAGCATATCGCGCTGGAGATCGAGTGTTGCGCCACTTGTCAACAAACAAAAACTCAGGGTGCGCGGAGACGAACTCGGATGGGCGCTCGTCCCCTTGCAACGGTGGGGGAGGAATGGGCGATTGACATCACTGGGCCCTTCAAGACAACAGAGAGAGGCCATAAGTATGCGTTAGTGGTAACAGACCTATTTTCAAAGTGGACGGAGGCGTTCCCCATAGCTAATATGACAGCATCCACGGTGGCCAGGGTCCTCGTCCGGGAGATTGTGTGTAAATTCGGGGCACCCAAGACCTGGCATACCGACCAGGGTAGAAACTTTGAGTCGGAATTATTCGCCGCCATGGCGAATCTGATGGGGATAGATAAAACCAGGACGTGCCCGTATCATCCCCAGGCCGATGGGCAGGCAGAACGCTGGAACAGGACAATGTTAGCAATGTTAATCACTGTGACCGATGTGCAGGAAGAATGGGACGAGTGGTTACCCTATGTAAGTGCAGCATATCGAGCGGGACAGCACCGGACAACGGGGTTCTCCCCGAATTACTTGATGTTTGGCAAGGAGGTACACCTACCGTGGGAATTATGCTACCCCTCCCCCGAGACGGGGACGAACCCATTTGAATTCGTCCAACAATGCCACGACAGAATGGCCGAGTCTCACCGTATAGCATGGGAAAAGCTGGGGACAGCACGAGAAAAAGACGAAGCGTGGTATAACCAGAAAGTTAGGGAAGTCAGATATAGGGAGGGAGAGAAGGTTTGGTTCTTTCAACCAATAAAAAAAATAGGCCTAAGCCCCAAATTCCAGAGATTCTGGACGGGCCCTTGGACCATAGAAAAATGTTTGTCATCCACGACCTATAAAATCACCTGGGGACGAAAGTCCAAGGTAGTACATGGAGACAGCCTCAAAGTTGCTCGCCAACGGGACCAGGAGGAAGACGAGGACAGGGCCCCAGTGGAGGTGGTTGCTAGGGAGATCCAGACGTCCTCCTGTCAGGAGACAGATCCTCACTCCATCACCGGAGACGGACCAGAGCAGAGCAGCTATACTGCATCACTGCCAGTACTGACGATCATGCCACATTCGGCGAAAATAGAGGACCGAGGGAGAAATCACTCCCGGAGTCCAGTGAGGGATAAGAAGAGGAATGATAAAGAGAGGGAGAAGAAAGACCACAGTGAGCACCGGAGACGGAGGGACAGAGAGTTGCAGACGATTGACCCGGGAAGGGCAGAAGATCTTGGCCTGGGAAGGAAGAAGGTTGCGTCGAGAGTAGTGGTGCCCGGCAACAGCCGGCCGGAGACGACCGACCGACGGGTGGTGTCCTCAACGGGGGGACGAGGTACCTCGGAGGTGAAACACCACAGAAGGGAGACGAGGGACCAGGAGGTGGCGCCGCCGGTGACCAACACCGTCGCCAACCAGTCACTACCTCGAGACCGTCATGTGGCGCCCTCTGGGACAGAGGGAGAGAGTCATACCGGAAATTCAACCAAGAGAACCACTTCCGGTGTAAACAGGTCAGACTCGGCACTCCACAAAGAACAGAACCAACTCTCCACTGTTACTAAAACGTCTGAAAGTGACCCGAATCAAGCCAGTATGCTGTCAGTAGAAGATGACGAGCCCAGCTGGACGAAGACAGACGCCGAGGCCCTGGCTCCAGGTGAAGATGGGCGATTCAGTTGTTGGGCCTGTGACAAAATTTTGGCCAGCAGGAAGTACCTGCTCAAACATCTCGGCACCCACGAAACTCTTTTCAAAGGAGTGTTATGCCCCATCCGAGCTTGTCAGAAAGCAGCATATGTATCCAGAGCTCAAGATCTCGGCCCTCACATCAAGAATCACCACGGAGTGGACATCGAGATAGACCAAGGTATGGCTAAAGTTTTGATGGTGACGGCTCGGACACCGGCACTATACGCTCGACCCGCCACGGAGGAGGAGGTAGCGCTATACAGGTCAGGGGAGAGAATGTGTCCCCGATTACCCGGGGGTCCAGTAATGCGGGCACTCCTTGAGGGGGATGACCCTCCTTCCAAAAAGCGTAAGACGGAGGACACCCGAGTAGTCGTCCCCAGGAAGTCCAGGTCTACCAACCCAAAACCAGTGGACCAGTCCCCGAGACGAATGTCCCCCCGCAACCTCCAGAATCGTGTAGCACCAAGGGCTGAAGCAGCATGGGGTCAAGAGTTGACCCTCTCCAACCGGGACACCCGTGAGGACCGATCGTCAAGATCTAAAGAATCGACTGAAGGGCGGCCCCGGGACGAGCGAGACCGGACTCCCAGTGACAAGAAAGAATCGTCCCACCGGAGTAGGAGCAAAACAGACAGTACTAGAGATGGTAACTCTCACACTAAAGAATCATCTCACTCGAGCAAGGTTGGTGCAGAAGGCACGAGCCGAGAGAAGGCCAAGTCTAGCTCCCACCGTCGACCACGAGAGCCCCAGGAGAGACGAGACGAGTGTCCGTCCCCTTCAACTGGTTCGACCCAACAGCCACCGACCTCCCACCAGAGAGACGAGGAGGAGACCGGCAGTTCGAACAAAGTGGCAAAGAAGGAGGACCAACGAGTGATCGAAGCAGCCATCACGTTAATAAAGCTAGACAAGGAGGAGAAAGAGGAGGGAGAAATTGGCAGCGATCTCGGGGAAGAGCCGAACATCGAGATTGGGGAGGACGTGTACATCGACCTCACATCGGTGGAAGAACCAGCGAACTCTACCTCGGTAGAAGGAAGGGAAGAGCCTCAACGTACGGTGAGCTCGACGACTATCAAAGAAACCGGTAGTGTTGCACCAGCGGGACCTCGCAAAGGCGAAACAAGGGCAGAAATCCACCCTCCCCCGATGATCACCCACCAACCCGCTCCGGCTCATCAGTCCCCTCAGCTCAAAGCAAAGTCACGGTCTTCAACTTACCAACAGCTTCTCCATACCCAACAGCCTCCCGCTCACTCGTCCCCCCAGTTCGTGCCTCAAGCTTCACAGCCAACCTTGTACACCCCACCTGGGGGTACGCGTACCGGAGGCCTGTGGGCAAGTTGGCCTGCCAATATGCCCACCGCGGGGACCCAACAGATGATGTTGCAGATGCTGACGTCCCTGGAAAAGAACTTAGTTCCAACTGCACCTGTAACAGCACCCACCCCGCCAGTGAGGGAACTTGTGGCCCAGAGCGGTCTCGACATCGAGTCACCAAGCACGCCAGAGGAGAAGCGACAGGTGAAGCCCCCGCCCTCTTCCTTAAACACACCCCTCTTCCAGGTGGCCACCGGAGACCCGAGAGACAGATCCGCACCAGCCGAGTGGTCAGTCCCACTGGATCTGACTCCGGGGTCTAAGAGGACACTAGAAGCTCTCCAGGAGAAGGAGTTCAACCCAGCCGAGGCCGTCAACCAGATGACACTGGGATCCCAGGATGATCCGAAGGAGACGGTGGGACGATCCAACCTAAAGAGGAAAGTGGAAGGTGCAGAAAAGAAGGAGCGAGCAGCAAAGAGTGGACCGTTCGGACGACGTACCCGGACACCCCTCCTGTCAGGATCTGTGTTCAACCCCCGAAGAGAGCTCCCTGTGCCCGCAGACATGTGGATCCCGTCCACCGTCACCATGTCCGAGTGGAAGCAGCAATGGGACATTGCGGACATGGATGACGTGTGGACGGTTAAATACCGGAGATCTTTCATCTGGAGAGGGAACGCCAATACCAAAATCCCGAACCCGGAGTTGACCATCGACCTACCCGAAATAGCGACCCACCCAATACAATCGGTGCGGGAGCGCTTGACAAGAAGCGAGTTGGAGCCCGGAGTGATCCGTTTCGTCCAGACCGCGTGGAAGACCCACCGCAGGGAGATCGAGGAGGAGGACTGAGTTGATACTGATAATTGCGATATTGTTATTGAATAGTGTTACCTGTCCATAAGAAGGACCAGTATTGTGTAGTACTTGTAGTAGTTGTATGCTTATGACCAGTGTTGTTACGGACTGGCTTATGTTCTTTGTATTTGACAATATTGGGGATTGATTAATTTAATTTTGGGGTCCAAAATTTATTAAGGGGAGGGTATTGTTGTAGTCGGGGTTGGGAGGCGGGGGACGAGTGATGTATTGGGGTACATTCGTCTCCCGCCTGGGGGCACTGAGGGTCTCACACTGTGAGTGAGCACGGGACCATGGGGGGAGGGACTATAAATAGGGGAGGGAAAAGGGGGTAAGGGCAGTTGGCGCCCGGGCAGGGATACGAGCAGAGCTCCCCAGAAACACTTCAAAGAAATAAACAGAAAGATCGTCACCTGTATTTGGACTTGGAGTTATCTTCTTGCGGCGATAAACACTCAACAGCCCTGCCGGGCAAGGTCCCCTCACCAACTCATTTAATTAACACTTCAGAGGTCCCAGGTGGTGCGATCCCCACTCTGGGAGGATATAACCTCTGCTATCATCCCTCTCCCCACAATAATTCCAGAATAATATAGCTTAACATTGATAAGTCACGAACCAGAGACGAGACGAGACGAGACCGGAGACGAGACGAGCTACTATATACAACAGCAAACACTATGTTCTCTTCACATTTATTCAACCGAAGCTCCGACAATATTGATGGCGACAACAGTATATTAACCCAACAAATTATTTTTTCTCACAAATTAAAGGTAAATGCCAGCGTCGTCAGCACTGCTGCAGGCGGGAGTTCAAGGAACTAATGCATGAAAAATAGGATTAACAATATTTTTTTCAAACTTCGTCTTGAGAACATGCTTAGGTGAATATAAAGCCAAAAAAACAGGATGTTATGGCATTACTTTACATTTTAGGGATGACTGAAGTGTACTACCATTCACTATGGATGTCAATGGGGAGAAAAGCATACATTCCCAGTTTTTACTTAATAACCTTTCTCTTTATTCGATGACCCCCTGTTTTTTTAATTGGGAATGTAAAATAATATGTCAGCAGAGTTTAAGGAAATCGCATGATTCAATCATCCGGAATTCTGAAAAAATGAGGGAAAAAGCCTTTTTCTCATTGACTCCTATAGTGAATGGTAGTAAATTTCAATGGTCCCTGAAATTAAAGCTAGTTCTATGATATGGTTTTTATTGGCTTTTTTGGTTTCCCCCCAAAATTCCACGATTCCTTCTTTTTTGATTGAACGCTGGCATTTACCTTAAATTCAGAAATCAACCCATTATGATTGGACTAGTGTTTTCCCCTCTTTTAGAATTTTCAAATGGCAAGAATGATCATAACATGTCATATGTCCAGTTTAGAGCCCTATTCTCTGTAAGTCAAGTGATAATTAATTTATATACATCAATTGTGTCAGCAAGGACGGCACCAGATGTGTAGGCCTATAGAAGCCCTCCGGAACAGGTCTAGACTGAGGAGGAAAAGTATGTATGAATGCTGTTACACGTTTGTATCTGCTTATCTAGTGCCTAAAATGAGGGGCCGGGGCCTCAGATGAAAAGGGAAAATCAGTCCAGTCCAAAAAGGAAATCTAAGGTGTGATTTGAGACATTTGCCGCAGTTTGGAGCACAAAATAGGCCTACGGTATTTAATCAGATGAATGGTGAACATTTTACTTCTATTACTTATGCTCATACTAACATACAAGACCACAAGGCAGGGTAAATATGTATACACTTTTGTCATGATAACAAATTAAGGATTTTTAAGGACTTTCAAAACAGGGATGCAGCTTTCAAGGACCTAAGAAACATAAAACACACACCACGCATCGACCATGTATACAAAAGTGCATAAGATGTAGTGGTGGCGCGAAATAGTGGTGGCGCGAAATATTTTAGATTTTATTTGAGAGAACATGCGTTATATTCAAATACAATTAATTGCTCAGTTCCTTAAAGATGCATGCTCTTCCGTCAAGGGGGTGGGGCGGGGGTCAGGACGTCGCCGACCTCCCTCCCCCCTCCCCCGCCCTGGATCCGCCCCAGCTCGTGTAGACTATGTATAATGTGTGTAAATGAAGAGTTGAATAAAAGCAAGATTGGGCAAGATATCTAGGTTGTAGTAGACGTGTGACATACCCTGGCAGGGCTGGGGGTTGCAGGGCAGGGTGTACACCTGCTCCCCCGCCATGTTGGTCACATTATCCCACGGCTCCGTCATGTTACACATGGAACCCCCGTACATGGGCTCCGGCTCGCTGCACCGGCGTCTTTGTTGCGTCACGCCTCCTCCACACGTGACTGAGCAGTCGCTGAAGTTACTCCATCCTGCCCAGCCTCCGTCAACTGTAACACCAACTCACCATGAAGCATATAATGTTAGCAATAGTAATGCAAACAACTCAACACACTTGCAACTGCCTCAAATTTTACAATGGATCCTTAATCATGTACATGTGTTTTATATATTATGCAGAATAAACCATTCAAACAAACATATTTAGCTATACCCAAGAAATTGTTTTACTGATAAAGTAAAGACGTTTTCATTGGTGTTTAATTCAAATCATCGCTGCTTTGATGTAATTTAAAATGAAGATTATTAGTTGATGATTGCATTCAAAACGTCTGGCTTTAAGCCATTTCTCTCTATACTTCTTAGGGTCGGCAGACATGTATTAAAAATTATTTTCCATATATCTTATAGTTCTTAATGCCGACAGACAGGTACCCATAATATTCTCTACAGACAGGCAGACACGTATTACCTAAGACAAAAGGGCCCAGCTCAGGCTGTGTACCATATTATGCTTATCCCTTCAATATTTAATGACCGTACTCTCATAATTGGAACATTTAGAGCATTGATCGACCCAATTATTTAACCTAAGGCATTACTATTACATATAGCCTACCTTTCATTTCTCTCCCCCCCCCCTCTCTCTCTCTCTCTCTCTCTCTCTCTCGGAGATCTATCATCTCTCATTCTGTCTGTCTCTCCTTCCTGATACACTCTCATTCTATCTCTTTTCTCTCCGTCATTTACTCTTCTCTCTCTCTGCGCTCTGTCACACACTGCTGGATGGTGCACCAAGATACGTACTGGGACACGCGCCGGGGCTGCAGACAGACACTTCCTGTTGGTCCCCTGCACAGTCGGAACCGCCATTCGCCGGTGCAGGGTTGGTGCAAGTGCGCAAGCGTGACTGTGTTCCTGCACCACACGTCACGTTACATGACGTCAGTAGCGTCCATGGCCCCCATTCCCCATCCAGCATGACGTTCTCTGTGGTGCAACAAATGAACATGACTTCGTACAGGGCCTTATTTCTCAACCAGCAGGCCTATACAGGTGGTGCTTGTAGGAACTAAGTTAATAATGCGAGGTGACATATAAGATTGATTCAAAAGGATTTAACTGTGGTGAATGAGCTATAATTAAGTTGCAATGCCTTTAAGTACCGGTATATCATTAGTAAATTCATTTTCTCAGGAAGCACTGAGAATAGTGCGGTAAGTATCAAATTCTTCCTAAATAACTTTTCTGTTTACAAATGTCTGTACGTCGTTTCAAGTGACGGCATACGGCAGGCGCGGCGGAACCGGGGGGGGGGGGCAAAGGGAGGGGGCCTTCTCCGGGCCCTCCTCCACCTCCTTCTCCAGGGGAGGGAGGAGAGAGGGGAGGAGGACGAGGAGGGGAGGTAAGAAGTAGAGGAAGAGGAAGGAAGGCGGGTGGGGGTGGGGGATGAGTCACAAGTCGCAAAAATATATTTTTCAAAGTGATTTTTTACGAGATCTCTGTGTATCATCTTTTCAAATATATACTCAAGTCATTGAATAAAGATATGGGAAATAAACAGTATAACATTGTGACTCATTTCCATGTAACACATCACATATAGTATCAAAGGTATGCAAGCAATTGGACTAGAAACATTTGAGTGCGACGTTCCTCTCAAAAGGGGAAAGGCGAGGTGAGAGTTGAGGAACAGAAAGTGAGGGACTAGAGGCGAGAGATGAGGGACGACGGACGAGAGATGAAGGACACGAGATGAGGGAAAGAGTTTGGAGATGAGGGACTAGGGACGAGAGGTGAGGGACGAGAGGTGAGGGACGAGAGGTGAGGGATGAGGGACGAGAGGTGAGGGATGAGGGACGAGAGGTGAGGGACGAGAGGTGAGGGACTAGAGGTGAGGGATGAGGGACGAGAGGTGAGGGATGAGGGACGAGAGGTGAGGGATGAGGGACGAGAGGTGAGGGATGAGGGACGAGAGATGAGAGAAAAGAAGTTAGAGATGAGGGACGAGAGATAAGGGAAAGAGGTTGGAGATGAGGGACTAGGGACGAGAGGTGAGGGATGAGGGACGAGAGATGAGGGACGAGAGGTGAGGGAAAAGAGGTTAGAGATTAGGGACGAGAGGTGAGGGATGAGGGACGAGAGGTGAGAGATGAGGGACGAGAGGTGAGGGATGAGGGACAAGAGGTGAGAGATGAGGGACAAGAGATGAGGGAAAGAGGTTAGAGATGAGGGACGAGGGACGAGAGATGAGGGACGAGAGGTGAGGGATGAGGGACAAGAAGTGAGATATGAGGGATGAGAGTTGAGAGCTGAGGGACAAGAGGTGAGAGATGAGGGACGGGAGGTGAGGGATGAGGGACGAGGAGCAAAAGAGGTGAGGGACGAGGGACAAGAGATGAAGGAAGAGAGATGAGGGACAAGAGATGAGGGACGAAGGACGAGAGATAAGGGGCAAGAGGTAAGGGATGAGAGGTGAGATATGAGGGACGAGAACTGAGACATGAGGGATAAGAGGTGAGAGATGAGGGACAAGAGGTGAGAGATGAGGGACAAGAGGTGAGAGATGAGGGACAAGAGGTGAGAGATGAGGGACGAGAGGTGAGATATGAGGGATGAGACATCATCCTACTCTATTGATGTCTCCCTCCCAAAGGGTATCGGCTATGTTTATTGAGGTATAACAAATGGGTGAAATCTGGATATTAATATGATTCATATTTTGGTTTGCTGCTGTGAATACTCTAAATAAATAAATTGTGATATGTTTCAGGAAAATGAGTCACAAGTCGCAAAATTGATATTTTCCAAAAGGATTTATTTACAAGATCTCTTTGGTGGAATGTTTTGATTTTTGTAGGCTGAGCGCTTTAAGATGTATTAATTTATGTACCAAATTTCGAGACAGTGGATTAAATATATCCGTGCCTTACAAACCTTTAGGATAAAATTTAAAGATTTATGTATGGTAGTATAGGCATATTAATTGTGCCTGATTCCTCCCTACCCCCCCTCCTAAAAAAAGTTTGCCCCCCCCCCCCAATATTTTATCTGTTCCGCCGCGCCTGTACTGCAGTATATATATAGGCTACAGGTTAACTAACGAGTTGGCTGAAGGAGCTGAATATTGCACGAGTTGTGTTGCAACAAGTGCAATATTCTAAGCGACTGAAATCAACGAGTTAGTTAACAGATTTATTATACATGCTTTCAATCATGAAAAAAGAAAAAAATCGAGTCATGAATTTGAAATTTACCGGTAATCTTAGTAAAAAAAACCAAACCACATAGGTTGCCATGACCCCACATAAATGGCTAGTGAAATACGCACTATGTGTAAATCACTCTATATACGCTGTTTTCAGAGCAATGCGTGTATAGTAAAGTAAGGTACCGTTACAAGGGATGACGTTACAGCTGCCCTGGTCCATGTCTGCTCCAGCACATCCCCTGCCCAGGTACTGCGGCGCCGGACTGTCACACACGCGGCGCCGATACCGCGTCCCTCCAGCACACGAGACCGTGCAGTCACTCCAGGCCGCCCAGGTCCCCCAGCCACCGTCAACTGTAACACGTATAGCAACCCTATAGTCACATTGTTCTGGCAGATGCATTAGTTGCTAACGCATGTTTACTTAATAGGAAGAAACTGATAAGTACCGTCGTTTTGTTCATTTTACCGAAATAAATAACGCAATCAATTAAATGGGCGCCCTTCTATTACAGCAGGTGCATAAGATATTAATTTACTGTCATTTTGTTCATGTTGGTGGTGGATGTAAAAGTTACTATACACTCAATGTTATCAATTTGGACCACTGTTTAACATAAGGTTTTGTGATCAGGCCGATCTTTCCGATGTATAGCGCATGTATTTCAAAACTACTAGTGAATACAATTTAGGAGATTTATGTTGATTTAAAATTGTCTTTAAAATATGATCATTTTAAATGAATAGCATTACCAACGGATTTAAGTTGTCACAACTTTATAATCACTTGGTATGTGTTCGACTATAATATCAAGATTAAAATTTAATGTAAACATCTTAGGGTTTTGATACTGTAAATGATCCTAATCGGATTAACTAATTGGTCAATAGAGCAAATGTAATGCTAAACTATAACATGTACCAGAACAATTGAAAAATTAAAAAATAATAGTGAGCGTAAAGGACTTACTTACGTTGAGAAGTAGATGTTGTCCTACAGTTACAATTCAAATATTAAAAATAAATACAGGATGGTTGGATTTATTTAGCAAGAAGTAGGTGATAATTGCCACTCACTGGGACAAGGCTTAGAGGTGCAGGTGGCCTGCTGCCGCTGTTGGCCCATGCACGGCCGGCCGCCCCCGACCCTCCCCACACACTCCCTCTCCCGCTCATGCTCCCCCGTGCCGCATGAGGCGCTGCACGCTGTCCAGGCAGACCACTCCGTCCACGCTCCGTCCACGGGGCACCTGTTGAAGTTGCAGAACCTCTGCTCCTCTGGGTCGCCCTCACAGGAGAAGTCTTGTATAGGCTGGTGGCATTGCCTGGAGCGGTGCTGGAGACCCTGCACAGCACCCGCACCTCCGTCACACGTGTGGCTACACGCTGACCATGCGCTCCATGCCAACCATGCTGTAACATGGCAACATATGTACACATAGGTACGTCATGCTCTATCTATATATAAATATGTTGAGTAAAAATAAGTATACATTACGTGTGCAGTCACACACTTTCCGTATACTACTTATGTTTACAAAGTAGTGCATGCAAAGGGTGGCCATTCGATGGCCACAGGGATATGCCACAAGGATATGTCTACATCATTCATATATATATATAGTTATATGATGTAACCTAAAACCCTGGACAGTAGAGACACTCAATGATCCTAGGCAGTTGGTGATCTGACATGAGCTACATGTGGTCGCCAAGTTTTGATGTTAATTGGCGAATAATTCAAATAAATTGAGTATGTATGCATTGGTTAAAACAATGAACCTGTTTATGATATAATTATAGATAGAGTAAGGTCCAATCATTGGTTAGCTACATTATCTATTTAATTCATAGAGGTAACATTATAAAGCAGTATGGTACACTAGAGTGGGGGTAATGTGGCACACTAGAGTGGGAGTAATGTGGCAGTATGGTACACTAGAGTGGGAGTAATGTGGTACACTAGAGTGGGAGTAATGTGGCACACTAGAGTGGGAGTAATGTCGACACTAGAGTGGGAGTAATGTGGCACACTAGAGTGGGAGTAATGTGGCAGTATGGTACACTAGAGTGGGAGTAATGTGGCACACTAGAGTGGGAGTAATGTGGCAGTATGGTACACTAGAGTGGGAGTAATGTGGCAGTATGGTACATTAGAGTGGGAGTAATGTGGCACACTAGAGTGGGAGTAATGTGGCAGTATGGTACACTAGAGTGGGAGTAATGTGGCTGTATGGTACACTAGAGTGGGAGTAATGTGGCACACTAGAGTGGGAGTAATGTGGCTGTATGGTACACTAGAGTGGGAGTAATGTGGCACACTAGAGTGGGAGTAATGTGGCAGTATGGTACACTAGAGTGGGAGTAATATGGCTGTATGGTACACTAGAGTGGGAGTAATATGGCTGTATGGTACACTAGAGTGGGAGTAATATGGCTGTATGGTACACTAGAGTGGGAGTAATATGGCTGTATGGTACACTAGAGTGGGAGTAATATGGTACATTAGAGTGGGAGTAATATGGCAGTATGGTACACTAGAGTGGGAGTAATGTGGCAGTATGGTACACTAGAGTGGGAGTAATATGGCAGTATGGTACACTAGAGTGGGAGTAATGTGGCAGTATGGTACACTAGAGTGGGAGTAATATGGCAGTATGGTACACTAGAGTGGGAGTAATATGGCTGTATGGTACACTAGAGTGGGAGTAATATGGCTGTATGGTACACTAGAGTGGGAGTAATGTGGCAGTATGGCACACTAGAGTGGGAGTAATGTGGCAGTATGGTACACTAGAGTGGGAGTAATGTGGTACACTAGAGTGGGAGTAATGTGGTTGTATGGTACACTAGAGTGGGAGTAATGTGGTACACTAGAGTGGGAGTAATGTGGCACACTAGAGTGGGAGTAATGTGGTACACTAGAGTGGGAGTAATGTGGCACACTAGAGTGGGAGTAATGTGGCAGTATGGTACACTAGAGTCGGAGTAATATGGCTGTATGGTACACTAGAGTGGGAGTAATGTGGCACACTAGAGTGGGAGTAATGTGGCAGTATGGTACACTAAAGTGGGAGTAATGTGGCTGTATGGTACACTAGAGTGGGAGTAATGTGGCACACTAGAGTGGGAGTAATGTGGCAGTATGGTAAACTAAAGTGGGAGTAATGTGGCTGTATGGTACACTAGAGTGGGAGTAATGTGGCACACTAGAGTGGGAGTAATGTGGCAGTATGGTACACTAGAGTGGGAGTAATGTGGCTGTATGGTACACTAGAGTGGGAGTAATGTGGCACACTAGAGTGGGAGTAATATGGCTGTATGGTACACTAGAGTGGGAGTAATGTGGCTGTATGGTACACTAGAGTGGGAGTAATGTGGCTGTATGGTACACTAGAGTGGGAGTAATGTGGCACACTAGAGTGGGAGTAATGTGGCAGTATGGTACACTAGAGTGGGAGTAATGTGGCTGTATGGTACACTAGAGTGGGAGTAATGTGGCACACTAGAGTGGGAGTAATGTGGCAGTATGGTACACTAGAGTGGGAGTAATGTGGCTGTATGGTACACTAGAGTGGGAGTAATGTGGCACACTAGAGTGGGAGTAATGTGGCAGTATGGTACACTAGAGTGGGAGTAATGTGGCTGTATGGTAAACTAGAGTGGGAGTAATGTGGTACATTAGAGTGGGAGTAATGTGGCTGTATGGTACACTAGAGTGGGAGTAATGTGGCACACTAGAGTGGGAGTAATGTGGCACACTAGAGTGGGAGTAATGTGGCAGTATGGTACACTAGAGTGGGAGTAATGTGGTACATTAGAGTGGGAGTAATGTGGCTGTATGGTACACTAGAGTGGGAGTAATGTGGTACATTAGAGTGGGAGTAATGTGGCTGTATGGTACACTAGAGTGGGAGTAATGTGGTACACTAGAGTGGGAGTAATGTGGCTGTATGGTACACTAGAGTGGGAGTAATGTGGCACACTAGAGTGGGAGTAATGTGGCAGTATGGTACACTAGAGTGGGAGTAATGTGGCTGTATGGTACACTAGAGTGGGAGTAATGTGGCACACTAGAGTGGGAGTAATATGGCTGTATGGTACACTAGAGTGGGAGTAATGTGGCTGTATGGTACACTAGAGTGGGAGTAATGTGGCTGTATGGTACACTAGAGTGGGAGTAATGTGGCACACTAGAGTGGGAGTAATGTGGCAGTATGGCACACTAGAGTGGGAGTAATATGGCTCTATGGTACACTAGAGTGGGAGTAATGTGGTACACTAGAGTGGGAGTAATGTGGCTGTATGGTACACTAGAGTGGGAGTAATGTGGCTGTATGGTACACTAGAGTGGGAGTAATGTGGCTGTATGG
This sequence comes from Sthenelais limicola, assembly GCA_942159475.1. Taxonomy (NCBI): domain Eukaryota; kingdom Metazoa; phylum Annelida; class Polychaeta; order Phyllodocida; family Sigalionidae; genus Sthenelais; species Sthenelais limicola. Next base: position 13,202,209 of record OW804102.1, read on the forward strand.
TACACTAGAGTGGGAGTAATGTGGCTGTATGGTACACTAGAGTGGGAGTAATGTGGCACACTAGAGTGGGAGTAATGTGGCTGTATGGTACACTAGAGTGGGAGTAATGTGGCACACTAGAGTGGGAGTAATGTGGCAGTATGGTACACTAGAGTGGGAGTAATGTGGCTGTATGGTACACTAGAGTGGGAGTAATGTGGCACACTAGAGTGGGAGTAATGTGGCAGTATGGTACACTAGAGTGGGAGTAATGTGGCTGTATGGTAAACTAGAGTGGGAGTAATGTGGTACATTAGAGTGGGAGTAATGTGGCTGTATGGTACACTAGAGTGGGAGTAATGTGGCACACTAGAGTGGGAGTAATGTGGCACACTAGAGTGGGAGTAATGTGGTACATTAGAGTGGGAGTAATGTGGCTGTATGGTACACTAGAGTGGGAGTAATGTGGTACATTAGAGTGGGAGTAATGTGGCTGTATGGTACACTAGAGTGGGAGTAATGTGGTACACTAGAGTGGGAGTAATGTGGCTGTATGGTACACTAGAGTGGGAGTAATGTGGCACACTAGAGTGGGAGTAATGTGGCAGTATGGTACACTAGAGTGGGAGTAATATGGTACACTAGAGTGGGAGTAATGTGGCTGTATGGTACACTAGAGTGGGAGTAATGTGGTACACTAGAGTGGGAGTAATATGGCTGTATGGTACACTAGAGTGGGAGTAATGTGGCTGTATGGTACACTAGAGTGGGAGTATTGTGGCTGTATGGTACACTAGAGTGGGAGTAATATGGCTGTATGTTACACTAGAGTGGGAGTAATGTGGCTGAATGGTACACTAGCGTGGGAGTAATGTGGCTGTATGTTACACTAGAGTGGGAGTAATATGGCAGTATGGTACACTAGAATGGGAGTAATATGGTACACTAGAGTGGGAGTAATGTGGCAGTATGGTACACTAGAGTGGGAGTAATATGGCAGTATGGTAAACTAGAGTGGGAGTAATATGGTACATTAGAGTGGGAGTAATGTGGCACACTAGAGTGGGAGTAATGTGGTACACTAGAGTGGGAGTAATGTGGTACACTAGAGTGGGAGTAATGTGGTACACTAGAGTGGGAGTAATATGGCTGTATGGTACACTAGAGTGGGAGTAATATGGTACATTAGAGTGGGAGTAATATGGTACACTAGAGTGGGAGTAATGTGGCTGTATGGTACATTAGAGTGGGAGTAATGTGGCACACTAGAGTGGGAGTAATATGGCTGTATGGTACACTAGAGTGGGAGTAATGTGGCAGTATGGTACATTAGAGTGGGAGTAATGTGGCACACTAGAGTGGGAGTAATGTGGCAGTATGGTACATTAGAGTGGGAGTAATATGGCACACTAGAGTGGGAGTAATGTGGCTGTATGGTACACTAGAGTGGGAGTAATGTGGCAGTATGGTACACTAGAGTGAGAGTAATGTGGCAGTATGGTACACTAGAGTGGGAGTAATGTGGCAGTATGGTACACTAGAGTGGGAGTAATATGGCTGTATGGTACACTAGAGTGGGAGTAATGTGGCAGTATGGTACACTAGAGTGGGAGTAATATGGCTGTATGGTACACTAGAGTGGGAGTAATATGGCTGTATGGTACACTAGAGTGGGAGTAATATGGCACACTAGAGTGGGAGTAATGTGGCTGTATGGTAAACTAGAGTGGGAGTAATGTGGTACATTAGAGTGGGAGTAATGTGGCTGTATGGTACACTAGAGTGGGAGTAATGTGGCACACTAGAGTGGGAGTAATGTGGCACACTAGAGTGGGAGTAATGTGGTACATTAGAGTGGGAGTAATATGGCTGTATGGTACACTAGAGTGGGAGTAATATGGCACACTAGAGTGGGAGTAATGTGGTTGTATGGTACACTAGAGTGGGAGTAATATGGCACACTAAAGTGGGAGTAATGTGGCTGTATGGTACACTAGAGTGGGAGTAATATGGCACACTAGAGTGGGAGTAATGTGGCTGTATGGTACACTAGAGTGGGAGTAATGTGGCACACTAGAGTGGGAGTAATGTGGCAGTATGGTACACTAGAGTGGGAGTAATGTGGCAGTATGGTACACTAGAGTGGGAGTAATATGGCACACTAGAGTGGGAGTAATATGGCTGTATGGTACACTAGAGTGGGAGTAATGTGGCACACTAGAGTGGGAGTAATGTGGCTGTATGGTACATTAGAGTGGGAGTAACATGGCTGTATGGTACACTAGCGTGGGAGTAATGTGGCAGTATGGTACACTAGAGTGGGAGTAATGTGGCACACTAGAGTGGGAGTAATGTGGCACACTAGAGTGGGAGTAATGTGGTACACTAGAGTGGGAGTAATGTGGTACACTAGAGTGGGAGTAATGTGGCACACTAGAGTGGGAGTAATGTGGCTGTATGGTACACTAGAGTGGGAGTAATGTGGCTGTATGGTACACTAGAGTGGGAGTAATGTGGTACACTAGAGTGGGAGTAATGTGGCTGTATGGTACACTAGAGTGGGAGTAATGTGGCTGTATGGTACACTAGAGTGGGAGTAATGTGGCTGTATGGTACACTAGAGTGGGAGTAATGTGGCAGTATGGCACACTAGAGTGGGAGTAATGTGGCTGTATGGTACACTGGAGTGGGAGGAATGTGGCTGTATGGTACACTAGAGTGGGAGTAATGTGGTACACTAGAGTGGGAGTAATGTGGCTGTATGGTACACTAGAGTGGGAGGGATGTGGCACACTAGAGTGGGAGTAATATGGCTGTATGGTACACTAGAGTGGGAGTAATGTGGCACACTAGAGTGGGAGTAATGTGGCTGTTTGGTACACTAGAGTGGGAGTAATGTGGCTGTATGGTACACTAGAGTGGGAGTAATGTGGTACACTAGAGTGGGAGTAATGTGGCTGTATGGTACACTAGAGTGGGAGTAATGTGGCTGTATGGTACACTAGAGTGGGAGTAATATGGCTGTATGGTACACTAGAGTGGGAGTAATGTGGCAGTATGGTACACTAGAGTGGGAGTAATGTGGCACACTAGAGTGGGAGTAATGTGGCAGTATGGTACACTAGAGTGGGAGTAATGTGGTACACTAGAGTGGGAGTAATGTGGCTGTATGGTACACTAGAGTGGGAGTAATGTGGCTGTATGGTACACTAGAGTGGGAGTAATGTGGCAGTATGGTACACTAGAGTGGGAGTAATGTGGCACACTAGAGTGGGAGTAATGTGGCAGTATGGTACACTAGAGTGGGAGTAATGTGGTACACTAGAGTGGGAGTATTGTGGCTGTATGGTACACTAGAGTGGGAGTAATGTGGCACACTAGAGTGGGAGTAATGTGGTACACTAGAGTGGGAGTAATATGGTACACTAGAGTGGGAGTAATGTGGCACACTAGAGTGGGAGTAATGTGGCAGTATGGTACACTAGAGTGGGAGTAATGTGGTACACTAGAGTGGGAGTAATGTGGCTGTATGGTACACTAGAGTGGGAGTAATGTGGCACACTAGAGTGGGAGTAATGTGGTACACTAGAGTGGGAGTAATGTGGTACACTAGAGTGGGAGTAATGTGGTACACTAGAGTGGGAGTAATGTGGTACACTAGAGTGGGAGTAATGTGGCTGTATGGTACACTAGAGTGGGAGTGATGTGGCACACTAGAGTGGGAGTAATGTGGCACACTAGAGTGGGAGTAATGTGGCTGTATGGTACACTAGAGTGGGAGTAATATGGCTGTATGGTACACTAGAGTGGGAGTAATATGGCTCTATGGTACACTAGAGTGGGAGTAATATGGCACACTAGAGTGGGAGTAATGTGGCTGTATGGTACACTAGAGTGGGAGTAATATGGCACACTAGAGTGGGAGTAATGTGGCTGTATGGTACACTAGAGTGGGAGTAATATGGCTGTATGGTACACTAGAGTGGGAGTAATATGGTACATTAGAGTGGGAGTAATATGGCTGTATGGCACACTAGAGTGGGAGTAATGTGGCTGTATGGCACACTAGAGTGGGAGTAATATGGTACATTAGAGTGGGAGTAATATGGCTGTATGGTTACCAGGTACACTAGAGTGGGAGTAATATGGTACACTAAAGTGGGAGTAATGTGGCTGTATGGCACACTAGAGTGGGAGTAATATGGTTGTATGGTACACTAGAGTGGGAGTAATGTGGTACACTAGAGTGGGAGTAATATGGCAGTATGGTACACTAGAGTGGGAGTAACATGGCTGTATGGTACACTAGCGTGGGAGTAATGTGGCAGTATGGTACACTAGAGTGGGAGTAATGTGGTTGTATGGTACACTAGAGTGGGAGTAATGTGGTACACTAGAGTGGGAGTAATGTGGCACACTAGAGTGGGAGTAATGTGGCAGTATGGTACACTAGAGTGGGAGTAATGTGGCTGTATGGTACACTAGAGTGGGAGTAATGTGGCACACTAGAGTGGGAGTAATGTGGCTGTATGGCACACTAGAGTGGGAGTAATGTGGCAGTATGTTTGGGGACACTTACATGCCTCATCCGCACCGTCCCCACGCATCACCATGTGAGCAGCCAGCAAGAGCAACATGTCCTGCATGCGCACCGCCATGTTGATTACCAAGTGTTGCTGCTTTGGAATGTCCACACCACCTAGTCACCTGACCGATGAGAACATGTCCCTATTGGCAATAAGGAATACATTCAATGTAATACAAGTTCAATCATCATTGCTTATTGCCATATCGTCTAATGTTTAGTATCTATAGTCAGTCTCTTCAGCACCAAGACATTATCTATCTAAAGTGATGATCTTAGAGACATGAACAAGTCATGGCTTAATAAGGTCGTCTAGACCTCGTCCCAACAAATCCATTATACAGTATGTTCCATTATGTAGGTAACAAACATTGGTGTTTGCTGTAAGGCTCTCCGTGAACTCAATATCTAACGTCTATATGATGAGAAATATCGTTCATAAATTGACAACTCACCTATAATTGGTGTACAGAAACCGAAACACTATCTTTCACTATTAGGCAGTGAACGTTGGTAGGTATTACAAGTCCATAGAAGTCAAGAAAATAGGGAAATATCACAATAAGAAGTGGAATATTGTTTGCTGGTGGTGTTTGTTTGGTGATGGAGGATGTACTGAATGATGCATGGTGCCGGGATGTCGTCAGGGCGGCCGTCACGCTCCACTGGACGTGACCACTCACTGTGACGCCCCCTCCTCACCCTGCAGCAGCAGCAGCAGCTCCCCCCCCCCCCCCCCAGTCACCTGCACTGTCACCTGCCCACACCCACCAGCAGACAACACATAACGCATATATGGCACCACAGATCATGTCAGATGGGAGATTTCATTCGTAACGTAACCGTGAATTGCTGTATTTCGAGCAATATTGCAAGGTATCAGACCATATGCACTGCATAGGTCAACATTGTGTTTGTGGTAAGCATTTCACTTTAAAAAATGCAAAGCTGTGATGTATGAGAGTAATTGAATTGGTTTTGCTTAGACACAATGCTCTAGGCCATTATTTATTTATCTCCCGACTGATCCAGTTCATATACGTCCCTATATATTACATAGGCTGACTTATGTATACTCCTATGTTATTAGCATCTGCATCCAAGCATTAAAAATACTAGCAGTAGCATTAGTAAATACATGTAGTTAGACACAGCAGTGGGTGGAAACCCATGGCTATTCCTCATTGAATTAAACCTGTGAGCCTGCTTCATAGTTATGTTCACTGTACATCTACTGTTTCATGTATCGAATCCTTGATTAGTATTATTTGACTTGCTGTATAAACACCCTGAATTAATATATGTCTTCATTATACCTTTGGTGAAGTTGGTTTGATACTCCCATAGGCTTAAGCACTGAGCCTTGTATTGAAGAATGCGGGCAATAAAGAGCCCGTCTTGCCCACATATTCCCATATTGCCCGCATATTGAAAAAAATAGTCCCATTGTTTATTTTTATTTTTTGTATACTTGAACTAATATTTCCGCCGAAAATCTTTTAAAAAACGTATCTTACATGGATAAAGGCATGTCGAGAAAAAGAGATTTTTCAGTCATTTTGTCAATTTAATTTACTTTGAAATCGAAAAAAGTGCCGACGAAAGGCCTTGTTGATCACAACATAATAGGCTAGGCCTGACACTAGGATGTGTCGTGCTGGTTCTGTAGGTGGAGACGGGTGGCGAGGTTCTCCCTACATGGGTCGCTGACTTACTGATATGAATAGAACCTTAATTTTCCAAAAGTAGAAGTAGCCCGAGGGGAGGTGGTTTAAGTTGCACCTCCAGTCACATGTCAACTTGTAAAATAAAATTAATGTGTCTTGATTCAGTCTTACTATTTTTAATTATTTTTCTTTTAATGTTGATAAGTACAATTTGGTACTGTATAATCTATTACGAAATATGTAATGAATAATACAAAACATGTGTTTAGTTTATGGTATTCACTAGGTAAATTCGCTTATTTTTTAAACTTATAATCATAAAGTAACATTTTTTTTTTTTTTTTGCAAAACGATTTTATTACCAAACTAGGACATAATTCGAACCAGGTTACATCGAGCTGACTGAATGCAACAATAATTGAATGATATGACAAACATTAATGTTTGTCATATCAGTGACCAATATATCAGTGAACAATATATTCCGTCCTGGATAACCCCACACAAACATGTAAAAGCGGACTATTTTAATTACCTCAATTACCACCAATCTCAAATATACTTTCTTTTTCAGGACTAGAACACTGTAGATATCGTCTTGGAATTATCAACTGCCATTATTGTTGGTCATTAAATCCCACCTTCCTTAAAACACATTCATACTTCTTATACAACATGGCTGTATGGTACACTAATGTATGTATATATATATTCTTATTCTTATACCAATATTATAATACTCAATTACAAAGGACAGGTAAAAAATGACTCAAGCATGAAAGGACAGTGTTCAACAATTTGTCTCTGCTATGTGCAAGATAACCTTATTACTTTAGTGTACGCTCATGGTTTATTTTGCTAGTTCCCACAGGAAGCGAACATAGAGCGAAGCAAGAGCGGTCCAGTGAATTTACTTAATGCAATATAAAACGCTTTTTTGGGAGCTTAAGGACGTTGCGTTAAAATCTCATGTGTTTGATTTGAGTTGATGAAAGGCAAATACAAAGCGCAGTATGTAGAAGTGAACCAAGAGCGAATCATGAGCACAGATACAAGCAGTGGAATCCTAGCTTAAGATGTACCCAGCTTACAGTTGTATGCAGCTCATTGTTGTACCTAACCCTCAGTTGTATTCAACTCATATATTACTCATGGTAGCCTCTATTACAACTACACTATTGTAATTTCTTATATCGATTGCTGCTATGACAAACCCCCTATTGTAAGTTCTGACACACTGCTGCTGGTCATTCTATCAAAAATTCGTTCAAATGTAAAATAAATAAATTGGTATTTTGGCTTAATATATTAAACTATTCTGTGAAAGATTTTTGTTGGTAAAAGGTACATGTTTAATGTACATCGCCAGCCTTTGACCAAATGCTTACCAACTAGCTCACCGCCAACCCAGTGACTGAACTGCTTAAGTTTCATAACGACATCTGTTTTAAGACAGATGAAATTGATCTTGTCTTTAGAATCCAGTTTAATTGTTGCCATGGAAGTATAAAGCCCAAAAGTGGGTGCGGGTTCTTTTGTAGAAGTGACCGCGTCAGTGACCACACATATCCAGGGTGACCACGTCAGTGACCACACATATCCAGGGTGACCACGTCAGTGACCACACATATCCAGGGTGACCACGTCAGTGACCACACATATCCAAGGTGACCACGTCAGTGACCACACGTATCCAGGGTGACCACGTCAGTGACCACACATATCCAGGGTGACCACGTCAGTGACCACACGTATCCAGGGTGACCACATCAGTGACCACACATATCCAGGGTGACCAGGTCAGTGACCACACATATCCAGGGTGACCAGGTCAGTGACCACACACATCCAGGGATGTGATGCCATACACCCGGTCACTCCTGACCTTGGTGGTCAGCTCCTTGCTCAGGTTATGCCACAAGGTTACAAACTCACAGTGCAAGGTCAACTGCACTTCATTAACTAGCTGCGTCATGTTCATGTTCATTGTGCTGAAAAGAAAAGGAAAAAATGAATGGTATTCTATACAACCTGAATTATTGTTTGCTAACCCTATGTCATTTTTTTTAGAATTATATAGAGGAGAATATATTTGTTCATGATTAATCGTACAAGTGGATACCAGTGACCGATTACCGGTCACCCCAAGGTCACCAAAAAGCCACTTTTTGTCGTACAAGTAAATACTGACGGACAGCAGCCACCGATGTGAATCCTATAGTTTGTTCACATTTATATTATATGCAGAGATGGACCTAGGTGGGGAGCTGTTTTCATCCTGGCTCAAAGAATTACCACCAAAGGATACAAAATGGGGTTTGCATTATTCAATTATTCAGTTTTTATAGATTTCACCAAATGTCCAACACTATATCATATGCCTGAGTGAAGGTATGTTTAGAATCATAATACGGGATTATTTTTTTAATAAATTTTATAGCGCAAACATTTTCAGGCGGACCTGATAATCCCATGTTACACAAGTTCAAATCATTATATAGAAGAAAGAATATATGAGGTCACATTAAGTATTTTAACATTTAGATTGTTTAAAGTTTGAAAAACATGTATTTTTTATAGGTCATTCAGCCAATAACATAGAAGGCTGTACATATAGACATAGACATCGATTATAAAAATATAATAATAAAAATAAGATATTTTGGGGTTTTTAATTTTTGTTTTTCGAGCAATACAGACATATATACAATAAGAGTACACAATGATATTAAAAACATGTAAGGCAACGAGTGTATTTTCTTTCAGGCTCATAGTTGAGATTCCTGTACCACTGTTTGTTCACAAGTGGTGCCTTCTCAAGGAGGGCTAATTACTTCATATAACAGTACATTGCTTTTTTATACCTAGTGGTCATCCGTTTGGGCCCCTCGTTGACCCACTACTGGAATCTAAGGAAAATTACAGATATTAATCTTCCTCACTTTTGGTTTAACTACTTAGATCAGGTTATTATTTATTTTTAAATAGTTTTTCAAGGTTTTCCATTCTAGCGTTCTGTAGTTCGCTGGAAGATTGTTCCAGAGCGAAGGACCAATCAAGTGTGGGGGGTTTCTCTAGAGGGCCTATGGATTTTCAAGACAAGTCCGTCGGCAAGTCTTGTTCCTCTTGGCATATCTTGGTTAAAAAGGGGGTCATTTTTTTACATGCATAATTCCCAGTAGGCCTATTTTACTTCTTTTTTCTTGGGGCGTTTATATATACTAGTTCAATGGCTTTGATTAGAAGAATCACAAGTAAGACAATAGGGAATCACAAGTAACTCACTTTAGCTCAATATAGATGATGTCGTCAGGGATGTCCTCACACACCTTCCTCACAAGTTCTACAGCCAGGCTGCAGGTGTCAGCGTAGAGCGGCCCAATGATGTGCTCCCTCTTCTTATAGGTGGGTCTCCTGCACACGTAACCAACCATGTCTCCTGAATTATTCGCTGCCGAATAGGCCACATTTCCGTCAATATTAAACCAGGCCTTGAGGAGAGACTTGCGGTTGACACTGTCCCTCGTAATGAAGCATTTATTGTCATAAGCAATCACTTCTGTCATATCTGCAGACGTGATCTAAAAGGAAATAAATGTCAGCAATTTATTTACAGTGCAATTTTGATTTTTGGCATTTCTTTTATCTTGTAGTATTCTGCATCTCTGGCACGCCTCAGTAGGGTACTCCTCGGGATATTGAAGCTACGAGTGAAAATGGCTGTGTACCACCTCGTGCATCAAAACAATGCTCAAGCATGTCAACTTCGATTTTTTTTATCTATTCTTTACGTGTGTATCAACGTAAATAATTTATGTATCAACGTAAATCAAACAATATCATAGATCTCACTCTGTTCAGATTGATAACAACCTAACTTGTGATATAAATAGTTCTAGAAATCTGTGATTATAACTGCCCTATCTAAGTGTACTTAGGCCTATTATATCAAAGAAAATACAAGGGCAGACAACAAAATGTTCACATTCATAAGGTTCGCTGTTCGCTATAAAGCACTCTTCTCAGTTAAAGCAGGGCGAAGAGCATTCATGCACGTGCCTTGAAATAAAAGGACTGCATTAGATAGTCTGATGTTGAGATCTGCCCCACCTATCAGTCATATGCTGAATGTGTATATATATAACTGCACTGCAAGACGTACCCGCTTCATGGCCGCCATAGACTGGTGTGCCCAGGCTGGCTGGACTGTGCCTACATATCTCTGTATCCTCCCATACTCCTCCACTTCTGTGACTCTGGCATAGAGGCCGGCTATGTGTGGGTATGTGTCACCAAACAGCACCTTAGTGGAGTACCTATCTAGCAGGAAGGCCATGAGGCGAGTGGCAAGCCCCATCCTCTGGTGCTCCTTCTGTATAAACAGCGAGGTGATGTCATATATATTGTCCGCCATCTTGTTGGCCACCACCACGGCGATGGACTTACCATTGAGGTCCCCCATGAAGAAACCATCGTCGGTCAGGGCAGCCGACAGGGCAGCCTCAAGGTCAGCACCTGCAATATGTAAAAGGGCGAGTTGCATGATTCATTAACTACCTATTCTCAGTGCGGAAAATCCTGGTAGAAATATGAACATTCCTGAAGATATTAATAACAGCTAGACGTAGCGGTATTCACCTAAACCTGTACAACCGAATTTTTTTTATCTCAAAATATGGTAAACACCATCTGGGGATTCGAATTTTGAAACTTGTTCCTAAAGACATTCCCGATATTAGAGTAATTGAAAGAATAATTGGTGTATGGACACCCATATTATGTCATATTAGACCAGCTAAGTAGCCCATTTTGGCTGAATTGTTTATTTTATGATAAAAACATGAAATTCGGTATATAGGTAGTTAATCATGTATGAATTAACATCAGAGGCAGATCCCACTCATTTCGATGGTTTTATTTTCAGTTTTTGATCGAAAGTACAAACTTAGTGTAAATAAAATATATGTAGAGCATTCAATGACCTTTCTAAACACTTGTTTCCTGTGTTGATGAAAACACACCATTTGCACCTAGATACACTGTGGATCTCTATATAACGGTATACTCTATTTGCTCGCACCTGTGGGTGAAATATCAGCGAACCACTGCTGCACGAGCCGGGCATCTGCTTTGGTCATCCTCCTTAGCTGGAAGCCATCCTCCCATGTCTTCACAACATTCTCCATCGTATTGTCCCTCACCCTGCAATAGGGGTAAACTAGAGTGAGCAGGTTAAATGCTTCCAGGCCTTTATCCTGCTGGGAAACAACCTTATTACTTCAAAACTGTTTCTCACCAGGTAAAAGCTAAATACATCGAAGTTCTGCCTCCTCACCAAGCATTAACTTATTATCCTAACTTATATAATGTATATCATGCTATATCATATCATATCATGCTGATGTTATTAATAATGTTATCATTAGAAAATTGCAAAGTGTGATTAGCCCAAATAATCCGGTACCATTATCCACTCTAATGGAAGAGAATAATATTCTGAAATTAGAAAAAAGAGGTAGTATTTCCATTTTGGGACTTATGTGCTCTCTAAAAGATATTGAAAAATTTATAAATAATGGAATAAATAAGGGAATAAATATGAAAGTACCTCACCCTACTACAGAAAAAGCCCACATGTTTTAGGCCCCACCATGTGGAATAATCTCAACCAAAGAGAGAAGGCTCTCCCATGGGCTAACTTAAAAAGTAATCTTAAAAATAAAGAGAATTGAATACTGAGGTAATGAGATATAGGAAGTTGCATGTTATGCTAGCAGCAATATCTGCCAATCTTTTCTTTGTGACGCGACTGACTTATATGTATAATTTAGGGTGAAATATATCGATGTTTTGCTTTTATTCTGTCATAGTATGTTTATGTAATTCTTATTATGTAATTCTTATCGGGCAAACAAAATCTTGGAAATGTGTCATGCAGATTATTGTATTGTGAGATCACTAACATGCACATGCAGCGCGTCAAGTAAATGTTTAAAGAAAGTGTTAAATTGTAATCGTATATATAAATTAATTAATACTCTCATCAAATATGTATCTTTATGATGAACAACTCTAGATTAAAACCATATATTATTTTGTTTTGAATCGACGAATGAGAACTATCACAGCTTGTGAAACTTCGTTCAATAAAATTTATTAAAAAAAAAGAATTATTGTTATTATTTGGGGCCCACCGGAAGACCTACACTGTAGAGGGTTTTTCCAACTCTGTATACCTATATTGACAGAATACAAATTCAATATACTATATACATATGAACCTCTATCGTGTACGATCACCACCTACAAAGATGAATAATACATCATCTGCTTTTAGGCAAGAGTTTTAACTTAAACTCTTTAAACTCGAGGACAATGCTAGAGAACATTAGGTAAAGCAATGAAAACATTAAACATTGTTCAAACACATGCATGTTTGAGTTAAGGTAGCCCTGGAAGGGCTGTTTGTAAAACAGAAGGCAGAACCAATTTCTCTTGTATAACTAACTTTAACTTGTATACCTATGGAAATAAAAATCAATTATATATGTATATGTATATATATATATATATATATATATATATATATATATATATATATATATATATACTAGAAGATGGTTACATTACAACTGGGCTTAGAGTGCTCATCAAATACATCTTTAATCAGAAGTTGCATTAGGAATGTGTGTCACTCGTTACCTATACATTTTGTAATATCACTGGGATTGTATCGATTTTTCTCTGATTCATGGAAACTTGGGTCATAAAGAAAATGTACAAAACAAAATGAATATATGATATTAATCAAAGATGTAAAATAACCTACACAAATGTATACCTCCATTGTGGTTTCTTTTATTAGACGCTTTATTTTATTTCCCCAACGTTTAGGTTCATGTGTTGACCTGCTGTAATAGGGAAGATTCAACCACCCGTGTCCTCCTAATGAACATGATGCTATGTATAGCATGTAGTATTATGGCCGCCCGTTCCCTCCTAACGTACATGATGCTATGTATATGTGTCTAGCATACGTAGTATTATGCTATTATGCCTATTTCTGGTTCGGCCCATACTTTTTGTTTTGTTGAGAATTCGGTTCGAGTGTAAAGATTCTAATACCATGGTATTCCATTTGCTTCACCCGCCAAACAAGGGATGTAGGTGAAAAGCGAGATACTTTTTATTTTTAAAAACTTTGTTGCCCGAGGTCCAGACTGACATATCTATTCCCCGGATCCTATTAGAAACGGAGGTTGTCTCATTATTTAGAACATCGGGTCGACATCAAAGTTGTATAAATAGGACGCGGTGGACCTGCAACTAGAAGTGTATGAGCCTCGATGGCAGGCAACTGAATAAAACCTTTTTAAAAACAAACAAAAAACAAAACAAAAAAAAGTTGTATAAATATATGTGGCGCCGCTTGTAACATCCGTTGATTTATAAACGAGCATTTCTCAATTTACAGATTATGTTCATGACTTTCAAGAAGAATCATTGTAAGGACTTTGTATACAAACCTAGTAAATGAAATATAACATATCGCTTTGTGTGTATGGCCAACGTCTCTCAATGCCAACCCACTGAAATTATGGGAGAAGAGATACAAAAGACGTACCTGTATAGACGATATATAACGTGGATAGCTATCTGACCTTATTAAGAGATTTCAATTCCTCCCTGAATGGAAACTTGGTACTTTACTGGCGCACAGTGTACATGTCTTACCTTGTCATAT